>JAZHPH010000480.1:0-60345 GCA_037356405.1 Nasonia oneida | reverse complement strand
GATAAATTTATTTTTATTTGTAATTCTGCAACTTGTGAAAACATTGAAATCGGCATTTTGAATTACTTTGGTCAGTTCTACTTTATGTTTCTTTGAGTTTAAAAGTGTACTTCAACGTGTTAAATATAACAGTATAAAATAACAAGAACAGTTTTTCATTTTACAGTGTTAAATTTTTAGAGTGGAATAAAATTTTTGTAAATCCCATGAACGTGTTAAACTTGCTTTTAATAACATTACAAGCACTTAATCTGAAAGAAACTCCAATAACACAATGAGAAAGAGATTTAAAAGAGCATATTGAACAAATTTTATTAAAGTCTATGCATGAATTTAATGAATTTGAAGTTTTTGAGGATGAAACTCTTGATTTTGAAGAACCTTATAAAGATATTCAAATGCAGGTTGTAGAATATGATGAAAGAGATAGTATTACAGATGAAAGTTTTCAGCAGTGCACATCAGATGTTGAAGAATTAGATCATGATTATAAAGCAAGAGCAGTAGAGTTTTGGAGAAGTGGTGTTAATAAAAATTTAAATTTAAAAACCGTACAAAATAGATTTCGAAAGGTAACATCAATAACACAATTAAAACGTTGGGCAAAAACTTCAAATAAAGGTGGAACTTATAGAGAAAAAATAGCTAGAATGTGTTCATTTGTGTTAGAAAATTTCAAAGCTGCTGTTGATGCTGGACATATTATCCATGATATAGATTTACAGAAATGGGCCCTGCAAGCACAAAAGGAGATTGGTCATGAAGATTTTCGTTTCAAAGCATCAAAACATTGGGTAAAAACTTTTAAGAGAGCCCATAGAAATGTTGGAAGAAAAATTAATAAATTTATTACCAAAAAAACAATAGAAGGAGCAGATTATTTAAAAAAAAAAGCTGATGAATTTGTTATTGAAGTGAAAAATCTTATTAAAAAAAAAGGAATAGAAAATGTTTATAATTCAGATCAAAGTGGATTTCAATTAGAAGTCCATTCTGGCCGTACATTAGCAATCAAAGGGGAAAGTCAAGTAGAATGCTTGGTGCAATCTGTAGCTTCTACGACTCATAGTTATACAATACAACCAACAATATCTGGTGATGGTAGACTTCTTTCCCCTCTTTTTATCGTTCAGACCAGCTAACATTTATGCAATGGCTTCTAAATCAGAAAAATTAACTTCAGGTATTATTTCATATTAGTCGTATTCGAATAATTATGATACTATTTTGGATTCAGAAGGCATCTTGTGTTATTATTAGTGATCATTTTTTTGTTTTACGTTTTCAATTACCGATGTATTACACATAAATTGCATGATCTAAATAATTGTAATATTATAAGTTTGTAGAATGTATTCGAAATAAAATTTATTACACAAGAGTTCAAAATTTTAATTTATTTCAAGCCTGCAATAATTCATTGTAAAATGAAATGATTTTCATCGATATTCAATGTTGTTTTATTAAAAATTTAAAAATATACAATAAATGTGTAAATCTGCAAATAAATTAAAAAAATTTTAAAATAATTCAAGAATATAATTTTTTATTTAAGGATAAAATAAAAACAAACTCAAGGGTAAAACAATCAAGAAAAAAAATTTTTCTCCGTAAATCTCGAAAAACGTCAACTTTAGTTTCTTATTTTCTTGATGGTAGTGCAATTTTCAACCAAATCTAGCCAATTTGATCAATTTTATATTGAAAAAATAGCGAAAAATTGCACATTTACGCCTAAAAAAAACAGGGTTTGACACCTTTTTGTAATAAAGAATTTAGCGTTGGTTTTATTTAAAATCTCCAAATAGTTTTTGAGATATTAGAAAGAACCTGTTTTTGGGGGTAAACTTCAAGGGTGATTTTCACCCCCATATATATATATATATATATAAATACTAATGACTCCTATAATTTTTGTATAAGATTTCCTATAAAGTTTACGTATGAATGCACTTTTAATGAAGAGTGTATTTTTTATATTTTTGGTATGATACAAATTTTAAGAATCCTGAAATATGTCATTGTTTGAAATTATCTAATCTTGTTAAAACTGTCAGAATAATTTATAAATTAATAGTTTAAAATTATAGAATTTTAAAATGAATCATCAAAGAAACTACAAAATAAATGGAAAAAAATCAGGAACTAAATGTTTTAATTTTATATCGCTTGCCAAACATTTTAAAATTGAAAAATTATTCATGGATCTAATTTTTCATTTAAGGATAAAATAAAAAAATAACCTCAGGGGTAAAACAATCAAGAAAAAAATTTTTCTTCGTAAGTCTCGAAACACGTCAACTTTAGTTTCTTATTTTCTTGATGGTAGTGCAATTTTCAACCAAATCTAGCCAATTTGATCAATTTTATATTGAAAAAATAGCGAAAAATTGCACATTTTTACGCCTAAAAAACAGGGTTTGACACCCTTCGGGGTAAAAGTTGTGCCTACAGTAGCGTCTTTTTATAATAAAGAATTTAGCATTGGTTTTATTTAAAAACTCCAAATAGTTTTTGAGATATTAGAAAAAACCTGTTTTAGGGGGTAAACTTCAAGGGTGATTGTCACCCCTTAAATCGACGAGTTAGCACGTAAGAAAAAAACACGTGTCTAATATTTTCTCGAGTACTACAACATATCACAAAATTATCAAAATCGGTGAGGTACACCTGGGGACCCTTCCTTGTAAGATACATACTTATGTCACAGAACAGAGTAAATAAATTATATATACTAATGTAATTAATGTGCATATTTTATTCGAGAGATCAAAGTTTTATGATTTCTTTGCTAATTATCCAGTGCAAGCAATTAATTGTCAATTATATATTATCGGAACACTGCATTTTAATAAGTTATCAAAAAGAAGCATATTTCTAGTAAGGAATACCCATGCAATATCAACTTTTTATTCCAAAAATGTCTTTCTTTTTATGCAAACTAACTCGATAAATCTGTTGGTGGTGAGCTTTTTCCTCCCAAAAGTTTTTTCCTCCCAAGGAAGTAGTTTTTTCCCGCTGCTACGAAAAACTCGATTTTCCATTCATTTTACATGCATGGAAAGTAGCCTTTTTCGTGCACGTATCATGAAAAATCTTTTTTTTTGACACATAAAATTGATCACATACATTTAGTATGCAGCTTTTTCTGAGTAAATACACTTTTCTATATTACTAAAGAGTTTGTGAGCCGCACCATACGGAGAATGAGTCTGCTTACGAACGATAAGAATAGTAATTATAGTCTCTCGAACTAATGTTAGAGACTTGTGGATCTCGTTGGACTGGCTGGCAATAAACAACACTCTCGACAGTTAATGTGAACTGATAACCGTAAAAAAAGGCTTTGACCTTTACTGAATATAGAGTGTATTTACAAGTGTTTAAATCTAAGTAAAAGAAGTGAAAGTATTAAAGTACCTACGCGTGAACAACGATATTGTTTACGGAGACACTGTGAGGCGAGTACGAGCGCTCACAGTGATTCGGCGATACGTACTGACTATACAATCAGCGAGAGCGACAGAAGGCCGCTCGCGCAATAGGCGGAGAGAGAGAGAGAGAGAGAGAGAGAGAGAGAGAGAGAGAGAGAGAGTAGGAGCAAGCGAGCGCGCGTTTCCATGGCAACCCCCTAATCGATGCCGAGCGAGCAAGCTAATACCTTCGAATTCGTGACAACGGCTTGCCTCTCGAACCTTCTAGCTCTCTCTCTCTCTCTCCGCGTAACCGTCTAATTTTCTAACATACCACCCCTCTTGCTGCCTTGCAGCAACAAAGAGACCGGTAATCAACAACTAACATTATTTAAAGATAGGAAAGCCTACTTCGAGAGAAGCTAGTCCCTATCATGACTCTACCGATCAAATGTTCTCACTAAAATTTCTTTGGAATCAATCCTTATATCGAACATTCGATCAACAAACTAGTTTACAACAATTTAAGTTTAACAACTTTACAACAAATTTGATGCAATGTTAAATTCGCCTATATACTTGAATAATCTAATGCAAAATTTCTAGCTAAGCTAATAATAAAGAACAAAATAATAACTTGACTCTAATGAATCTACATTTAAAACAGTCGACTAGAATGCTATCTATTCACGAGCTAAATGAGTACAGTGTAGGTGTTGTGTGTAAAATCTCTTCGATTGAAGACAACTGGGAAACTCTTCAATCTTGACTGGACTCTGGTTGAAGGCTGGAGACTGCCCTCTGCGCACTCTCGTCTGAGGGCAGAAAGATGACCTTCACAACAGGTCGCTGGAACTCGAAATTGGCAGTACGGATGGTAACAACTCGAACTAGACCATCTTTCCCTGGATGTACCGCTGTAATTCGACCCAGTGGTCACTTGGATGGAGGGCAGAGCTCGTCCTTCAGAAGCACCAAGTCGCCCACGGCCAACTGACGAGTCCAGGAGTCAGCTACTTGTTTCTCTGCTGTAAATGATGCAATACCTCCAGTCGCCATCGCTCCCAGAAATGGTTTCTCATAACCGAGAGTAGCTTCCACCTGCAAGTGCGAGATTTTAGTTTTATGTAAATATTTGAAATGTTCAAATATTTACATACAACTAACGAATTCACATGATAAAAAATTTAATAATTTATTGAATAACAAACTCTCAAAAAATGTTGGGATTAATAATAATAATAAAAAATGCGTAATGAATCTTTCGAACACTGAATTGCCTCCTGAAGTGATTGACGTTATTTCGACGGGTCACAATTTCAATAAAAATATTAAGCTTAATAAAAAAGATATTATCACAACTATAAAAAACTTTGAAAGTAGTATTTATATGTTAGAGAATGAAACCAAATGTTTACTTAGAGATACACTTATTAAAAATATAGAATTTTAATAGTTTTGATAAAGATTTCTGCCAAAAAGTAGCAATAGGCAAAGAATTTTGTTCTAATAATCCATCTATATTTTTTACTAGAGCGGATAAAGGTAGTTTAACCGTATGCCTTAATTATGATGATTATAATGAAAAAATGTCTAATTTACTTAATGATACTAAAACTTATAAAATTGTAAAAAAGAATCCTCTTGTATCAATGCAAAAAAATGTATATAATATTTTATCTGATCTAAATGATAGTGATTATTTAGATTTCAAATATGATAGATATAAATTAACACAAACTAATACTGTTCTTCCCAGAGCTTATGGATTACCTAAGATTCACAAAAAAGATGTACCTTTAAGACCAATTATTTCAACTGTCAATAGTCCGACACACTTTTTAGCTAATATTATTGATAAAACTCTCAGACTTGTTTTTAAAAATCCCTCTTCACATATCGACAATAGTTTTGCCTTAAAAGAAAAAGTAACTAATATATACATTCCTCATGGATACATTTTGGTTTCTTTCGATGTGGCCTCTTTGTTCACTAACATACCGTTAGAATTAGTGTTATATAGTTTAGACAAACGTTTTCATGATATACAAAGTTATTCAAAAATTTCGTTTGACAATATAAGAACCATAGTCAAATTCCTTTTTGATAATACATATTTTCAGTTTAACAATATAATTTACAAACAAATCTTTGGTACACCCATGGGCTCTCCGATTTCTCCGTTGTTTGCTGATATTGTTATGGAGGACTTAGAAACTACAGTTCTTAGTGAATTAAAAAATAATTATAATGTCTCACCTTTGTTCTATTTTAGATATGTTGACGATACAATTTTATATGTGAGAGAGGATGAATTAGACATAGTTTTAAACAAATTTAATAGTTACAATAAATACTTACAATTCACACATGAAATACAGAACAATAACAAGATTTCATTCCTAGATGTTACATTAACTAAAAATAACAATAGTATCATGACTAATTGGTACCAAAAACCCACTAATACTAATAGAGTTCTAAATTATAATTCTAACCATACTATACAACTAAAACGCAAATCATTTACAACTTAGTAGATAGAGCTCTCCTTCTCTCACATAAAAAATTCCATAATGAAAATTTGCTCATAGTAAAGAAAATATTCAGCGAGAATGATTACCCTGATAAATTTATTGATAATTGCAACCGTTATCGCGTTAGATATCACACCCTCGGCAAGTCAAAAATTAATAATAATAGGTCTACAGTCAAAAATTAATAATAATAGGTCTACAGTCAAAAATGTAATTGCTATTCCTTTTCATGAAAAATTATTTTTTACATGTAAATCTGCTTTTAAAAAATACGGCTTTACTTTTGTTCCCCATATGTCAAACAAATTAAACAGTATTATTAAATTAGGTAAAGATAGACTGGATAAATGGTGCGAAACCAATGTTGTATATGAGATAGCATGTAATGATTGTAATGCCATTTATGTGGGCCAGACCAAGAGAAGTTTGAAAAAGAGAATAGATGAACACAAGAAAACTCCGTTAGACAAAATATTACCTATTCCCACTCATATAAATGAAATTTCACATAGTTTTGATTTTGATAATGTTAGAATTTTAGACAAAGAACAAAATAATTTCAAAAGATTAATATCTGAGAGTATATTTATTAACATTAACAAGAACAATATTAATAAGCAAGAAGATTTTAACACGATTAGTAAACAATACAATAAACTAAATAAATAATTAAATAAACCAAATTCTATTACTGTATAACTTCTCTCTTTTTCGAATTTCCCTGGGTTGAACATGGGCTGGCTATGTATGCGTGAATAAGTGAGCTCGGGTAACTTCGGGCATCTCCGCCGCGCAGACTCTGTACATACTTATGTTTCGTATACGGCTTCCACAGACTGACAACACTTACGACAAGAGAGACACGTTTGTCTCTTGTGATATTATTTATTTAATTTTTATGGTATGAACATTAAGTTTTTTCGACTGCTGCGCAACAATTATATTAATGATTTCCATACTTTGTAAATATTTTTCTGTTTTAATAAAGGCTTGAAGAGGTCCCCACCAGGGACGAAACGTTGCCGTTTATTTATGAATTGAGTTTTTTTTTGTTTTGAGAAACCAGGGTTATCCCACCACTTTTGCCCGCAAAGACTTTATTCTGCGAGATTTTAGATTCACATCGTCAAAGGGCTCGGGCAATACATTGAGAGAAGCGTTCACAAGAAAGTGACCAGGCGTAAGCGCCACCGAATCAGTGGACTCAGAGCTCAGTGGGCAGAGCGCCCGAGAATTTAAGCATGCCTCGATCTGAGCAGCAACTGTTGACATTTCCTCGAACGTTAATGACGTATCTCCAATGACACGTTTGAAGTGATGCTTAAAACTTCTCACTGCCGACTCCCATAATCCTCCGCAATGAGGGGCTCTAGGAGGTATAAAAGACCATACTATACCGTCCTTCGCCAATGCAGCAGCCACCTCCTGCGAGACTGTTGAAGCCCGTTGGAATAACTTGTCAATTTCTGTGGCTGCGCCCTTGAAGTTGGTGCCGTTGTCGCTGAAAACCACCCTACAAAGTCCACGCCGTGCGGTAAATCTGCGAAACGCTGCTAGAAACGCAGCTGTGGACAAATCAGACACCACTTCAATGTGAACGGCCCGAACAACCATACACACAAAGATCGCTATGTATCCCTTTGTAGACTTGGCACCTCTGCCCTTGGAGAACAATATTGGAAACGATCCCGCATAGTCCAGACCGGTGTATGCGAAAACTCGCTGGGGAGTAACTCGATATGATAGAAGCAGTGCCATTTGCTGCTGTACACTCTGAGCAGCGTAGCGAATACATCTATGGCAGCGCCGATAAACTCCTTGTACAACTCTTAACCCACGTGAAATCCAATAAGTCCTGTTGAGGGAACTGAGTATCAGCTGGATACCTCCATGAAGAGTTTGACGATGTACCTCCTCAATCAACCTCTTGACTATAATACTAGATGCTGGCAGTATAATCGAGTGCTTCTCATCGTACTGCAAGAACGAATGCTGTAATCGGCCTCCAACTCGGAGCATACCCTGTGGACAAATAAATGGTGCCAGTCGCAGCAAGTGACTGCGAGATGACAATCGTTGTTTACTTCTGAGACACCGCAATTCCTCCTCGTAGTGCTGACTTTGCACATAACAAATCAGACCGACTCGAGCAGCCACCATATCCTCAGCAGTCAACTATTCAGTGCAGCGATTTCCTCTGGGTTTGCTTGCATTCGAACGCCATCTGTAAACACAAGCCAAAATTCGCAACATCTTCGGGAAACTCGAAAACTTCTCCAAGTAAGCCAGCGCCTGCGATTCCCGATTTTCAGGGACCTTCTTCTCAACAGCAACCTGTGCACTCACTACATCTAAGGAAACATTTACCTGCCATCTGTCAGTTACCTTCCTCCAATCATTCCTGATCCATTCAGGTCCTTCCCACCACAAGGAAGACTGCTGAAGTTGCTCCGACGAAAAATCTCGAGTCGCGCAATCGGCTGGATTGTCTTCCGACTTAACATGACGCCACTGCACCTCAGGCAGAGTAGTGATCAGCTCACTGACTCTGTTAGCCACGAATGTCTGCCATCTCGATAGGTGGCCCTTCAACCAATCTAAAACTACCTTGGAATCTGTCCAGCAATGCACTGAAACAGGCTTCAATAAAATCCCATCTAATAGGTGTTTCAACAATCTAACCAACAGCACCGAGCCACACAACTCCAATCGAGGCAAACTCTCCATCTTAATAGGAGCCACTTTCGTCTTGGACATAATCAACGCCGATCTCTGCCCTGGTATTACCATATACGCTGCAGCGACGAAAGCTCTCTGAGATGCGTCAGAAAACCCATGCAACTCCCACGATGTTTGCGATGAAGAGCCAAACCAACGAGGAATGCGCAACTGAGCCAGTTCAGGAAGATCAGACCTCAACGTCTGCCATTGTTCTAGAAGTTCTCCTGTGAGAGGTGAGTCCCAGTCGACACCATTAATCCACAAATCCTGGAGCATGAGTTTGGCACTGACTAATAGAGGTGACAACCAACCAAGTGGATCAAACAACCTCGAAATCTCCAACAGAATCTCTCTCTTAGACACAACCTTTGGAAAAACTGGAATCTTAACCTCAAAACGAAACGAATCGCTCGATGGTGTCCATTTTAAGCCCAAAGCAGAAACTGGCTCATCCCATTCGACAGCGAACTCTTTCTGCTTTTCCGCCTTGATCCTCCACGATAGCCGAACTGTTTGACGCCCATTTTCCCAACTCCAAATCTGCTGACGACAGGTGCTTGATCAGCTGATTTCGAATCTCAATGGCCTCAGACTCATTGTCAGCGCCTACAAACGCATCATCTACATACATATTGTGTCTGAGCACCAGCGCAGCTAAGGGAAACTCTACGCTTCCCTCACTCGCCAGCTGAAGAAGAGTTCGAATTGAGCGCGTACCATACGTAACCGTCAACAACCTATAATCTTCGATAGGCTTCGAAACGTCAGAACGCCACACTATTCTTTGCCAGTCAACATCATCCGGGTGAATAAGAATTTGAAATCGAAATTCAAATCTTGAACGTTGACCTCTAGCCTCTAAACCTCTAACCTCTAATTCTCTAAACTTCTAATACGTCTAACCTCTAAATAAATAAGTATTTTAATCGTCTAAACGTCTAAATTGTTACAACAACAACAAGCAGCTAGGCCCGATGCGGCCAACTGCGAGAGCGAATTCCAGAAAATTTCTGGACGCTCTCCGACCGTTGCGACTTCGAATTGTCGAACGGCTGCCGAAGTACTTTAACACACCTTCACTATGCAAAACACTTTTCCGTACACAATACACATATTGTCACGATACTGCACGCTCTGCTACCAATAATGATAGTCTCTCGAACTAATGTTAGAGACTTGTGGATCTCGATGGACTGGCTGTCAATAAACAGTCAACACTCTCGACAGTTAATGTGAACTGATAACCGTAAAAAAAGGCTATGACCTTTATTGAATATAGAGTGTATTTACAAGTGTTTAAATCTAAGTAAAAGAAGTGAAAGTATTAAAGTACCGACGCGTGAACAACGATATTGTTTACGGAGACACTGTGAGGCGAGTACGAGCGCTCACAGTGATTCGGCGATACGTAATGACTATTCAATCTGCGAGAGCGGCAGAAGGCCGCTCGCGCAACAGGTGGAGAGAGAGAGAGAGTAGGAGCGAGCGAGCGCGCGTTGCCATGGCAACCCTCTAATCGATGCCGAGCGAGCAGGCTAATACCTTCGAATTCGCGACAACGGCTCGCCTCTCGAACCTTCTAGCTCTCTCTCCGTGTAACCGTCTAATTTTCGAACAAATAGAATTTAGAAATAAAACCTGCAAATCTTGAATATTATTATTCGAAATTAAATTAGCGTTTGACCATGGTATAAATCAAACATGGACTTTCGAAGAATTAAAAAATTGGTAGAAGCCTGTAGATTCCATTTCTACATCGCTCAGTTGACAGGAATATTGCTTGCCCCTATATAATTCTTAGTTTGTCACAATAAATCATAGTAATTAAATACCTGAATGATCGATTTAATGGCGACGTTAATAATTCTCAAGAATCATATACCAGTATGGGCCAAATTATTGCGTTAATAAAATACTTAATCTATGAAAAATCTCTCTTTTCTCACATGGAATCGCTCCAATACATTTAGTAAGCAGATTTTTCTAAGTGTATAAACATTTCTGTATTGGTATAATTGTTACATTGTCACAATAAATTAGAGCAACTAATAAAAAACTTAACAGCAAAAGCTACGATCTTTTTTTTACAAAATTCATCAACTTGTAAGGGCTAACAGATAGCGTTGTAAAATACTAAATCTGTGGCAAATTTTTCTTCTTTTATATGGAATCAATCACATATATTTAGTAAGCAGCTTCTTATGCACGCCTCTGACGGGTGGATCGAGCTAAACGGGAGAACGGCCAAAGGACCAGCTATACGGGCGAGGGGCCAGAAACTCCAGAGCCATCGCGTCGCCAGGAGGGCGCTCGAGCAGCAAACCAGCCTGAAAGCGAAGGGCTGGACCCAGACGATCAGGACAACCAAGGAGATCCAGCGAAGGATGATGCTGGCGAATTGGTGGGAGCAGTCATCGTCCGAGGACAAACGACCATCAGGGAGACCGATTGTGGGAAAAGAGGAAGAAATTGAATTAGGTACGGCAACTAACATTGTGCGGCTAGCAAATTCTAAAACCCGCTCTTCTCCGTTGATTACTTGGAAAAGTACCTGGAAAAGTCACTGGCGTCCGTCTGCAACACGAAGTGCGACTCGAAATCTAGGCGATTAAAAATCAGTGCAGACGCTAGCAGCGCTTTAAATCGTTGGGAAGCGTCTTGCTGTTTCGTCCCCACTTGTATTTTCTGCGGTTCAGCGACAGTCGCGAATTCTTGCAAGAATTTGCGATACCACGACGGCATTCCTGAGAAACGTCTCAGCTGTTTCAGGTTTTTCGGCGTTGTATACGCCACAATAGGCGCTATGTTCTCTGGATCTGGCCGAAAACCATTGTGATTAACCAGGACGCCGAGGTACTTCACTTCTTCTCGGCAGAAGACACTCTTGTCCCGATTGATCGTCAATCCAACCGCGTTCACTCGCTTGAGCACTACGTACTCAAGATGCTCTTTAAACGTCTCTGTCGCGATGATGATATCATCGAGATACATGTATGCGTATGGCTGGAGTTTTGGGCCGATCACTGCGTCGATGACGCCTCTTCTAATGACGCTAACATCTGCGCGTCTGACAGATCGTCCAGCATTTTGCGTCCCTTTATATGCTGTAGAAAGTTCTTGACGCTTAACGATGAGTCCCTGGTGAACTTAATCCCCCATTTGTTCACCGGAGGACTGATGGGTTAGTTATTCTGTCATCGCGACCCATCGTAGATGCTACTGTCACTCAGCGCTTGAGTATGCGCGTTTGTCGCATTCTCATTTCTCTTCCTCCCCCTATCAGCTACTGAAGGTTGCGAATAGAAAGGATTCGCCGGGATCAGAGGGTTGAAGGCTCCACTAGCCACCGCGCCCGCATCTTCGTGGAAGCTGTTATGGTTCATGTGATTTATACTGTATGTGTCTTGAAAATTTACATGACCGGCTCTGCGTTAGTTCTATGGATTACTCTCGCTTGCTAGTGGCTATACCCTTGTATTAGACGCTATGTTAGTCGACCATTGTGACATCATGGCCTCCATCATGCACATCAGCGCCCTCATCGTTGCGGTATTCTCAGCTATCGACTGACTTAGTAGGTCATTCGAGCTACTAAATTCGGCGCTGATACGTGACACTAGGCGTATTGTGCGCTGCAACGCTTGTCTTCACTGTATCCGCTGTTTTGCGGTCGATTGTTTGTTGTTGCAGCGCTCTGCTGAGGCCTGGTGTCTAATCCGCCAGTCACTGCTGCTGCGCCTATGTCTGCGCGTGGTGCGGTGACCTTTACACTGCGGAACTTTTTGTTTTCGAAGACGAATTTATATCGGCCACCACTCGCCGTAGTTGTTGGCGTTGTCGTTATCGTCGTTGTCGTCGTTGTCGTGTTTACTGTCGTGACCAGATTCTCTGTCAACAACTCTGTCGTGTCGATTTTATTCTGGTCTCGACCCTGCGCCTCTTGCGCCGGTAACATTGCTTGGTCTTCCGGTGTTCACACTGGCGCTTATGCCTGTCTGCTCTTCTTAGCGACTGGCGTTTCTACAAACGCGTCTCTCATTGACTACGCGTTTAGTAGTTGTACATTAGGCCTTGTCGATTGGCCTAGTACTTGCACCGGTTGACCGTAGTTTAACTCCATCGCTGGCGTCACCACGACTTTATTGGCATTAATTTTTTGTTGTAGCAGCTTCAGAGGGTGCGCCTGTTCGGCGTCATAATCGCCCATATGAATCGAGCGTGTCGATACTTGTTCAGCCGTTGCGTCGATATATGACTTATGCAGCTCTTCCCTCTCACTTGTGCCATTATTGTCGAGTTGTCTAGGCTCTCTTTAAAATCTGACTCGGAGTACTTTCCGAGGAGCCATCTTTGCAGCCTAGCAGCATGCTCAAATCGTCTGCCGTCTGGCTTCAGCTGCATATTATCAAGGGCCTCTTCCATTTCTTCTTTGTCGATGCCCCATCACCAATCTTCGACGACGTCTTCTATGTTTTCCGCTATTTTGGCCTATGTCTGTGTTATGTAGCGCGTCTAAACAACGTTTACGCGGTTACGCAACCACGACGTGGCAGCACTCTATTCTACGCACACACTCCAGATATGGTGTGGATCCCATAGATGGTATTTTTGTTGCTACAAAGAAAGCTGCAAAAATACAACCTGTCTACTCGCACACTTGCACACCTAAGCGCGTCGCTGTGACATAGATTATTACGCGAAATCGAATAAAACGAAGGATCGAATTCGTATAATCGGAGCGAAGTCCGTTAAAAAGAAATTTTAATTACGCCAGATAAGCACGAATTGCTTCTGGCGTGCGCACTCGTAGCACCACTGTGCTCTCAGTTGCAACGCACAGTTT
Source organism: Nasonia oneida (assembly GCA_037356405.1). Lineage (NCBI taxonomy): Eukaryota > Metazoa > Arthropoda > Insecta > Hymenoptera > Pteromalidae > Nasonia > Nasonia oneida. Next base: position 46,831 of record JAZHPH010000480.1, on the reverse strand, counting down.
GTGCTACAGGCATATACGGATTCACACACCCGAAAAAAACCTAAAAAAAGACAAAAATATTTTTCGCGGAATTACACGTATATTTCGATCTACGAGTCGAGTGTGTTGTCCTCTTGAAAATTCTTGAGGTCTTCTTGGCTAAAAAGTAGGCGTATACTGTTCCGCGTCTTCCCGTGGACGTGACTATATACCTCGTGACCGTCGCGTTCTCGTAGAATTGCCTAGATGTAGGGCCGCAAGCGCTCGCACTCTCTCTTACACACTTGCGCCACTGTGCGCTTTGCTCTACTATAGCGTGCGTGGACTATACTTTTCGGCTACACGCGTTTGTGTTGCTGCTTTGCTGCCTTTTGCTGTTTAATTGTTAATAATTAAACAACTTACAATTTCGCATACACACTTTGTTTTTACACCAGAGGTTACGAAAAAATAATTATGCTACTCTCTATCCTAACGAGAGTGCTTTAAAATTCTCCCGACAACAAACAGAAAATTATTCGACTCGGAGAGCTTGCGATACTAGTATCAGCTTTAAGTTTCGCTTATCTGAGTCATTTAATTCTACGTTGTGTGATAATATCGGTAGATATTTGTTCTCGGCTTGGCAACAAAAATCTCCGATTATTATCCGCTTGATTTGAGGGCGACGTAAACAACACGGGGATGCTCGTGTTTACGTCGCTCGCGCGACCTTCTGAAATTCGCAACGGTTTATCGCTCGCGCCGAAAATCGCGAAAATTACAATATTTGCGCGTTTCTTACTAAGTAACCCACGAACTGGTTGCTAATGTAACGGGGTGTAAATCTATCGGCGAATAGAACGCTTAACAACTGCTTTTTATTTTGCTGGATTCACGCACTGCCTGGTGCGTGCACGTGCGTAACATCTGCGGAGGCGGCGTTAATCGTAGGAAGGAAGAGGAATCGTAAACGAGCACACGAGGTCAATAAATAAAGCAAAAATCACGTAAAATCATAAGTCTAGGTTTCATTTAAATACCGCAAAATAAACGTGATTTTACAAACTTAAAATGATACGTGAGTCGCCAACAACCTTGCGACTCGCCGCGACGCTGGAATGATCGTATCCGTGTACGCGATTATCGCGAGAAGGTCACGCGCGCTGAATTACCCTCGCACGGATGATGCACTTTCGCATTCACTCAGTCTCATGCACTGCGCGTCTCACAAACCTTCTAAATCTCGGCAATCGTGGACGACGCTTCTGATCTCGGACAGACTGCAAAACTCGAACGTTGCGCTGGACCGCTAAGCAGGGGGATCAGGATACCCGGATTCCGCGTCGCACTTACACACTCTCATTTGCTGTTTGAAACCAACCATAGGCTCTTCAAAATCAAAAAATTGTCCTCTGGTTTCGGACGTGATGCAGGTGGCGCAGTCACTTTAGGCTCTACAATTTTGTTCTCTAGCTTCTTTACTCTATTGTGTGCTACTGATTTAAACAGTGTATCCGAGTCAGTTTAGAACTGGGATGAGTTAAAGCAGCAGTAAAACAATGCCACTCGTTAATATAAAGATGAGAAGAAATTATAATTGTTTGCCTTTTATAATATTGATTGCTGAAAATGATTTTTGGATAAAGCTTCGTCTCAGTTAGCACGGAAAGCCTCATATATATATTTTAATTGTTAGTTAAAAAAAATCAATTATTAATTAAACAAAATTTAATTAATGACTAAATTTTAATCGTTAACTAGAAATATTTTAATTTACGATTAAATTTTAATAGTCAATTGGAACAATTTTAATTAACGATTAAATTAAATTAAATTTTAATCGCCAATTTGAAACATTTTAATCAACGATTAAATTTTAATGATCAATTGGACAAATTCTAATTAATGATCTAATTTGAATTTATTGTTTGTTAATTTCCATTACATAATAAATTTGCTGCAATGCTTGTCCAAACTACACATAAAAATGGTATATTAGAGAATTTCAAATATCTTATTAAAAATTTAGTAAATAGCTTTTTCCACTCACTCCTATTTGATCAATAAAAATGCCGTTATTCTGTTTCTAATTTAAACTTTTTAAAACTGTATCTAATATATTTTTCGATTATTATTTTGTGATTCCACCTTTTTTGTAATTCATTAAGTGTATCAGTTCTATAAAATATAAAATGTTTGTGCATCATCATATTCTTTTATTTTTGTAATTATATTAGGTAGATTAAAATCATTCAAAGAATATCCATTTACTTGAGAAATTCTATTGATCGTATTTAGCGCTATGTTCTCACCAACACTTTTTTCGAATTTAGGATGATAAAAATTAGTTTTGTACTTTTATATAATTCTCTTGCGTTAATAGGGCTACGGTTAATACAAATAAAAGCGAATATTTCACCTAGCGCGATGGGAAATTGTTCTTTAATGACTCTGCTACTCATCTGTCCCTCACCCTATCCTCGTTAACCAGTTGTTTAGCTACGTCAGTTTCATAAAATGAAAGATACAATACATCATCAACAGTACATTAATCTTCAAATGAAGTTGCTCCTTTGATATGTAAAAGCAACAATCTAATAAATTACCGTTCTCGGTCTTTCGGATTGACTCAATACATTATATTTAAAATTGGTTTGATTGTTTTCTTTCTTTTATTCCACATTTTTAATTTTTTATTAAACGTATAATGTACAGGTATTTGAAAGTATAAATAATTTCGTGCTTCAAAATCTATTCGATTCAGTTTAAAATATGCTATTTCTATAACGTAGTTTCTATAAGTTGATTTAGTATTTTTTTTCTTTTCCTTCTTCGAAGTATACATATTGTTCATCTTTATTATGAATAACTAATCGTTTAATAGCATGCGATATTTTATTCATAACATATTCTAATAATCTGTGCATAGCTTTAGGTGGACATAAATATCTTGTATTAAGATACTGCTTAATCTCATCGTATTTGTATTCGATATTTTCGTTATTTTCATCATTTTCATTTTGATGGATTCTGTCATCTATTCTCTCAAATTGACATCTGTATCACGTATTTCTACCGATGCACAATTATGACCTTTATAACAATATTTAAAATAGTATTTCATGCATTCCGCAGTCGAACAAAATACAGCAAACTAATTTGCAAATGACATAATATCAAAATCAAAAATTTTAATTTATATTGGATATTATATCTTCGCTCCCTACGAAGACTAGCACGTTTCAAATCCCTCTGGAAGAGTAGTACTTTTTATTTTTCGCCGCGAAGAGTAGCACTTTTCACAACTTTGCTGCAAAGACTAGCTTGTTTCACGTCTTTGCCGCAAAGACTAGCACTTTTCACGAAAACACTAGCGGTTTAGGGGCTTCATGCTAAAAAATTGATGATATTTATGAACGCCAAAGTGGTACATACTAATATTCACATGCAAAGAGTCAGCTTGTACAAAAATTATTAAATTATCATAAGTTTTTCTCATACTACAAAGGGCATTAGTTTGAGCAATGAAACGTACTACTCTTCGCGGCGGGAAGTGAAAAGTGCCAGTCTTCGCGGCGAATAACCAAAAGTACTAGTTTGTAGTGCGAGATCTGAAATTTATTACTTTTCGTAGGGGGCGACGAATTATGTAAAACGTGTTTTATCACACCAATTCTCAAACAACTTTTAAATTATCTGTCAGATTAATTACGGTATATTTAAATTACCAATAAAATACAGTTTAAATAAGCAGAAATTCAAATCAAAATTTGAATTGCATGAATTTACTCTGGTAGAAAAGCACCCATTTAAAATGTCCGTAAAGGAAAAAACTAGCCAAGTAAAATGTAAAAAAACTAGATATTTTAAATTTCCTAAAAGTAGCAATATCTTGTGCATTTTTTGTAGGTAAGAATTATATTTCATGAATATATCAATAAATCGAATTATTTTTAGGTTGCAAGATACAAAATTATTAATATTTAGGCGTAAACTGAATAATTTGAATAATTCAAACATGTGGCGAAGCTCGTAGGGCTTGTGTGGAACAACGTCTGCGTGGCTCAGTCGGCTGAAGCGCGTGGCCGTACTTATTTGGCCTCATGCAGGGTGTGGGTTCAAGTCCTTGACCAGACAGAATTTTTTCTGATGCTAAAAATTATTCTATACTTACCGTTAAACTAAAAACTCGAATCTATGCCCAGTTTTTAGATTCCATGCAAAGAAATGGCCATTAAGTGGGGTACTGATTCTACCAGGATACTTACATAAAATATTGGGTTGGGGAATAGTACATTACGCAACTAGTGCGAGGGGAACACGATTTACGCACGCTGAACTACCACGAGTGCCTATGTCGTGTTTCCCTCGCACGAGTTGCGTATACTATTTTTTATAACAAGTGTCGCGGAGCTCGACATTATACTAAATTAGTATATTATACAAATTTAATTTATTTCATAATGCGAAATAGGCCACGCTCCTGTGAAAGCTTATTCATACAAAAAGTTCGTTAAATCACACATTGTCGCTATATACGAGTGTAATTATACTAAACTAAAATAATTTTGAAAATTTAAAAATGAATTATTTTTAAATTTGCAAAAATATGATCAAAAGTTTTTACGGTAGTCTTCAACATTGAATAACGGTTCCATAGTGTCGGAGGAGAAAGTGTCATTGCCAATTCTTTGAAATAAGCTAAAAATATTTCTTCAACGAACATTGTGGTTTTTTTTGTTGAACGCCAAGACTTAAAGTTGTTGTATGTTGCATGACGCCATACATGTTGTTGTATGACGCCTACTTCTTTAGCTGCTGCAGCGATTTCGGATGAAATTTCATTTCCATAATCGGATATATCGTCTGTATCACAAGAACTGTTATCACTCATGTTTACTTTTCGGTTAGGTACCAATAGGTTATAAACAAGACGTCTTGCACTAATGATACACAATTTCGCAATCATACATATGTAAAACAAATGACAGTAACAGGATAGGTTTCTCCACGCACGCTTCAAATGTTACCGCGCACGCTGTGAGAGAGCGTGCCTAAGTCGATGACTTTAACGCCGAAACAAATGACTCTAAAGTCGAGCTCCGCGCACGCTGTTATGAAAAGAATAATTTCGGTTCGTCCTAATAGATGACGTTAAAGTTCTATATCTATAGTAATGTTTATTTAAAGAAGCCACACTATAGCATGTTTAGAAGTTTAAAGTCTATAGAATATTCTAGAGCACAAAGCAGCGTCATTTGTTTACTGATTCAAAGATTAATGCGCTTTGACAATGGAAATTTCAGAAGGCCACTTTCGTCACATTTTGCTTTTCTACTTCCGAAAAAGGAAAACTGCAGCACAGGCTCATCGAAAATCATGCAGTGTTCATGGTGATGAGTGCTTAATTGAACGCTAGTGTAAGAATTGGTTTGCTCGATAAGACTGGATACAAAAAGAAGCTCGATACTTGGGTTCCATCCGAATTAACGTTAAAAATTTAATAGACCGAGTTTCCATTTGTAAATCCCTGTTAAAACAAAACAAAATCAAGCCATTTAAAAAACAAATAATTACGGGCGATGAAAAATGGATCACGTACGATAATAATGTGCAAAAGAGATCGTAGTTGAAGCCCGGAAAATCTTCAGAAACAGTTGCGAAGCCCTTATTGACGCGAAGGAAGGTGTTGCTATGTGTTTGTTGGGATTGGAAGGGTATTCTTCATCATGAGCTGCTCGAACCTGGACAAACCATCAATTCGACTGTCTACTATCAACAACTAATGCGACTGCAGCAGGCAATTGAAAAAAAAACGGCCAGAATTGATCAATAGGTAAGGCGTTGCCTTCCATCACGACAACGTTAGACCGCACATTTCTTTAATAACTCGTTAAAAATTGAGAGAGTTTGGCTGGGAAGTTTTGATGCATCCACCGTATAGGCCGGACCTCGCCCCGTCAGACTATCATTTGTTTCGGTCTCTGCAAAACTCTCTTAAAGGTGTAAAGCTTGATTCAAAAGAAGCTTGTGAAAATCACTTAGTTAAGTTTTTTGCCCAGAAACATTAGAATTAATATTAAAAAATTTACCTTAAAAATATGAAAAAAACCGAAATTCTTTTTTCCCAACCCAATATACAGAATCAACACTTTTAATAAACATAAGGACTAACAAATTCACGTTTCTACCTAATAATTATAAACAAATATAAAGATACAATTTTAAAATATCCATGTGATTATTTTAGGAATCTGATCTGTCTCTCATTCGAAAACTACAGTACATATAGGACTAATGTTTGGTCCAGACATCGGTTCAAAGGTGTTTATACAATTTATTTAATTAATGTTACGATAAATAGTATGATTTTTATTTTTATCCAAACAGCTTTTAAATTTTTGTATCATTTCTTATATACTTTATGTTGTATCTACGAAGTATGCAACATCTAAAATGTATTAATTAAAAAAATGTATCACCACAATCAAGCGAGACCGCTGACATATTGTAGCACATATTATTGAGCCCAATCACTATGCCTAATATTAGACGCTGTACAAAATTATTCTTTCCTCACAACAGTTATTTTAAGTTTATAATATTTACTTGCTTTATTACATTAAGCAATACAGAATAAATAAATAAAATGTTTTATTTTGCGACTGTTAAAATGCATTTGTCTCCTTAAATAATGTTATAACATCAAATTTACAATATTTTAAAAGCGTAAACTTTTATTTAATTGAAGATTCAAATTCTAAAAAATTTTATTTGAAATGTATTTATTTATAATGTAAATGTTTAACTGATCCATCGAATTACAACTGAGCGATCGTCAGAGCATTACGTCTGAGCAAACCAGGTGACCATTGCTGGTAATATTTATAAATCATAACACTAAGATTTTTTCGAAACACACATATATGTATATATATGTATATATATATATATATATATATATATATATATATATATATATATATATATATATATATATATATGAATACTTTTTTTGTGAAATTATTGAAATTTTCTAATAAAAATACTTTTAAAGCCCTATATGTGTGTTTAGGCTACCTTATTTGCATTTTAAACCTTAAAATATGAAAATATGAATGTTTGATCCGGACTCCGACCACCTCAATACAGTTAAAAAGTACCTTTTTATAGTAAAGAAGTAGCTGTAAAGTTTTAGAATGGGTCTGACCTACTACTTAAAGTTATGTAGTAAAGAAACATATAATGGCTGATAAGTGGTTTTATACGCAAATATGACACATATAACTCAGTAAATTGTAAGTCTATCGATACCAACATGTTCTTGTATTGGTAGACATGAAATTTACTACGTTATAAGTGTCAAATTTGCACGTAAAACCACTTATTAGTTATTATATCATGTTTGGTTTCGACATAACTTCTAGTAGAAGGTTAAGCCCATTCTGAAATTTCAGAGCTACTTTTTTACTATAAAAAGGTATCTTTTTACTGTATTGAGGTTGTCGGAGTACGGATCAAACATTCAGATTTTTATATTTTAAGGTTTAAAATGCAAATCAGGTAGCCTTAACATATATGTAGGGCTTAAAAGTATTTTTATTAAAAAATTTTAATAATATCACAAAAAAAGTATTCAGGTAGTTTCAGTAAAAAATGCATCTCTTATGAGCTACAAATCATTGAAAATAGGCAAGAAATGCAAAAATTGCTTGAAATCCCAACTTAGATCAACTAAAAAGTAACAAATTTTATGTAAATATCTAGACAACTTTTTTAAATAATATTTTTTTTTGTAAAACCTGGAAGGACGCCTCCAGATCCACCCCAGATTCGTCGCCACCGAATCGTCGGCCCGGCTTCGCCTGAGAAACCGCGCGCGTCCTCCTCGCAATCGCACGCGCAAACGTCGTCTTCTCGAATTTGTATTATATTATATTTCACTCAGATTCAGACAATATACTTTTTTTTCTATTAAACTTACACGCGAGTGTTCCTTTCTTTGTGCAATTCCCGATTACCCCAGCCGTCTGGTTACCCACGGACACGCGGAGGAAAGCGTGGTGTTCCAGGTGCACTACGCATTTGTAGCGAGTGGAAAATTTATTAAAATTAGTTCTGTCTGTTGAACGAAAATCATTCGCACATGCAGATCGTCAGACTTTGCGAAAAAATTACGCTTTTTGATCTCTTCGGCTCTCTTTGTTACTCCGTTCGCCGCCGCCGACCTCCTTAGCAACGGCGCCGCGGCCGCCACGCTCACTTCCCCTCACGCGCTTTTCTGCTGGGCGCTGTGGTGGGGGAAAGTTTCTTTCTTGACTGGGAAAGTGACAGGTGGAGAAAAATTTTTCGGACTAATTCCCCTAAACTTAGTTTTTTACGCTGATCACGATTGTATATAAATGTTGTATTGTTTTAGAATCACCCTGTATATGTATATGAAATTTGAGATATTTAGCACGTTATGGCAAGTAATTATTATATCATAGTACGCTTTAATACCACTTCTTTATACATCTATTTCAGGTACGTTCTTGTATCAGCTTTGCGTGAAATGAATGAGACTGAAAGTATTACAGAGGCACCTCAAGATTGTGATAATTCCGGCTTGATTTGGGAAACAGGAAAAAAACTTTTCGAGTAAGTGTTCTTTTAATAACATTGAAAAAATGATTTGTGCCTATTAAATTGATTTTTTAAGGTTGCAATACATTAATTAGTAAAGCGTATAAATGGTAAAGATAACTATACATCACCATGTTCAAAATAATAGAAAAAATAAATTTACAGCTTTGATTTAGTACACACACTTAAAGTTTTATATTTATACATGATACTTTGCAAGCGAAGCAAGCATAGGAAGACCCGTCTTGTTTTAGTAATCACTATATTATTAAAAAATGAAAGTTTAAGCATGTCATTGCTGCTGGTTCCAGAATTTTTCTTCCTAATTACCACTCTTTAATTTCTACCCTGCTAGGAAAGGTATTAGAGCAAATCTTGAAAAGGTCGTAACAATACTTCGTAGATATAATCATCGTAACAGCTCTATTTCGTTACAGATTCTCACCGACTAGATCTATTCACTCGGGCCACATTGGCTCATAGAAGTCAAGAACAAATTTTACCTTGTTTTTAGTAAAGCAAGTCTTGCACTATATTCTGTACCCTATAACTTTTACCTACTTATATAGACGTAGGCATCATCATCTCTATGCTCTCGATGTTGCTACATCTAACACTTTACCTACTGTTCCTATCATTAGAGGTTCTACTCTCCTTTTTCTTTGCTGCATATTTGATCAACTAAGATACTTCGCAAATGCTGAATCCAATTACATGATTACAGCTTTCTTTCTTTTTGCTATTTTATTTGCAGAGAAAAAAGCTGGGTTCCATCTGGCATTCAGCCATGCAGTATCGGGTTCCTCCGTACTTGAATCAGGGATCACCCTATCCATGCTATTGCACTTGTCCTTTCAATTTCTAAAGCCTAAATACTTGTGACAGACGAAGAAAAAATGCTTCGTGGGTACTGAGGCTTTAATAGAATTTACTCAATTACTCTAGTCAAAGAAAGTATACGCAGTAGACACGGATAAGATTTGCAGAAACTCCTCGGTTTCTACCGGAACACCGCATCATACCCTGCAACTTACCAGGCCCATGTTATTATGTACTATTGTATATATGTATGTATGTTTGTTCATTGCACCTTGGGATTGAACCCCATTTGGTGTGAGGAAAAATAATACAAGAGATAAGTATATAAGTCACTGATAAACAATTGAGTATAGCGGAGATAGATACGGCGATAGACAGTAGTGTTACGAATTTGGTTGAAGTACATAGATTTTAGATCGGAATAGATTTGATTTGAAAATGGAGTTTCGAAGGGCCTCGGTTCGAGGGGTGGGGTACACTAGGAACTGGGGAGGGTTGCGTTCGGACCGGTGCATGGCGACGTCGGAGTCGAGGCGAGAAAATCTTTTTGCCAAATAGTAAGGCCGACCGTTGCAATTATTGAGTAGGCCAAGGTGCCCAGAAGATAGTCGCGCCTGCGCCTTGCGGACAGTCAGCCTAGCTTAAGTCGGTAGGGCGTGACGTGGGCGCGGCGCGGGATATTCCCATGCACAAACCGTACGCACGCGTTTTGCGCGCGCTGCAGTTTTGGTGACCGTGTGATGTTAACATCGTGGTAGACAGAGCTGGCATAGTCGAAACGGGGGAAAACCAGAGATTCGACGAGCTTGCGTTTAAGATCGGTAGTTAAGGCGTGCCGAAAGTACTTGAGAGAGTACAGTGAGCGAAAGACCTTCATCTAAACGTGCTTAGTGTGCAGCTTCCAGTCGAGATTCGGGGTGAGCCAGACACCCAAGTCGCAAGCTTAACGGTAACGAAGTCAAGAGGGGAGTCACCGATGTAGATCTTCGGGAGAGAGGTCAGATCGATTTTGTTGGTGAAGAATTGGCTCCCTAGGATCATCACTTTACATTTAGATGCGTTGAGCGATAGGCCGTTCTCTTTGGCCCACCCTGCCACGGCGAGAGCATCCTTTTTAGCGGCTGCCAGACCATGTCGAAGTTTGCTTGGAGGGCAGTGGTGGTAGACCTGCGTGTCATCGGTGAAAATCATATAATTTGAGAATTTGAGGACTCGTGAGAGGTCGTTTATGTACACAGCAAAAAGGAGTGGCCCGAGGACGCTGCCCTCTGGGACCAGGTCAACTAGGTAGCTGAAGAACCAGCGGAGTGACCAGCGAACTGTGACGTTGAGCGCGCGCAACTTGGCGAGCAACTTGTCGTAAGGGATGGAGTCGAAGGCTTTCGAGAAGTCGAAGAGGATCAAAATGGTCAACATTTTCCTGTCGATGGCTGAACGAACGTCCTCGAGTACTTCTAGGAGTGCGGTTTGGGTACTCTGCCCACGTCTGAAGCCCGCTTGTCGAGGGTCAAGAAGGTTGTGGCATTCAATGTAGCCAGAAAGCTGCTTGTAGATCAGACGCTCGAGTACTTTTGACGTTTCGGGCAGAAGAGTGATGGGTCGTGTGTCGGAGGTCGAAGTCACCTCTTTAGATTTCGATAGCGGCAGGATTAGAGCTTGTTTCTAGGCGGAAGGAAAGATCGCGTTGCATATACTTGCGTTGCAGAGGCTCGTAAGCAGTCCGAGAATTTCCGATAGGGCTACTATGAGCATCGGAACGGAGATGCCGTCGCAGCCGGATGATTTTGAGGAGGCTTCCAGGATGGCTTTGCGGACCTCCGACTCAGAGACCGGCCTAAAATCAAAGGCGCCGTGGGGGGCTGCCTCGAGAGGCTGGGGGTACACGTTGTAGAAGATTTCTTCTGAGAGAGGCGGTGACCGATTTAAGTGCGTATTTAGCGTGTTTGCGTTGAAGTATTGTAGTGGGGAGGGTTTCTATGCCGGTGTTACGCGGAGGTTGTTCAGCACGCGCCAGAGGGAGTCCTCGCTTTCAGCTTCGGCGAGTTTTACGGCGATGTGCTCGTTCTTGGCTGTGTTCAGAGCGTTGCAGACTTGCGTCCGCAGCGCCTTGAAGCGTTCGGAATCGTCGTTGGAAGCGGTGCGAGCGGCGATTTTGTAGGCCGCGTCACGCTCCTTCATCAGAGTGTATTCTATCAGAATATTCGGATGATCCGGAGAGACGCGACGGCGTCGTACGCGAAAATTATGGCCTTTGCTAGGGCAGACTGAGCACGGTCATGTTCCGCTGGAAAGGGTCTAAAAGTTAAGACCGGCGCGGGAGCTGGTGCGACGGTGAAGGAGGTTTTGTCAGGCGCCGGTAAAATGGCGACTGTCGAGAGCTCTGCGCGGAGCGCTACTGTGAGGGCTGCGGGGTCGAGCCGTTTAAGACATCAAGAGAGGATGGTCTTGCTGTGAGTCGTGGGCTTTGCGCAACTGTAAGAGATTTCGATGAAGTCGTGCCCGGCGATGAAGGGTGCGTCTGATTTACGAATCTCGAGAACAGAGGAGGCGCGTTTCACGAGGAATAGGTCTAGCCATGTGTGAGTGGGAGCACGCTCCACACGAAAAACATGATAAGTTGTCTCAGAGGGCACTAGCCAGAGTAGGTGCGACTCAATAAGGTTGGCGAACGTAGCGGTCGAACGGTCGCGGATGCAAATATTGAAGTATTCCTAGTACTCTCTCTCTCTCTCTCTCTCTCTCTCTCTCTCTCTCTCTCTCTCTCTTCTCTCTCTCTCTCTCTCTCTCTCTCTCTCTCTCTCAAGCAACTTACATAAGATATTAAATTAATTATTAATAAAAAGATTTGTTTTGATCATGGCTGTAAGTCTTGCATAACATTTTATATAAGACTCGGGAAAGATATTACATAATGTCGTCTTATGCAAGATCTTGTATACAATCTCTTTTACATTACCTTACGTAAGATCTCATCTTTAATTTACGTTGAATTGAAGATTAGTTCGTTGAATTGAAGAATTGCTGATTAGTTCTTATGAGTAGTAGGGGCAACACTGTTACTGCGCCATGCGACTCCTGCGCCACCGAATACCGGCCGATGGTAACATGAATCTGCAAAACTGTTTTACCCTCTGTTTTACCCCCTCTGTTTTACCCTCGCGTGGGTCTCTCTGTTTTACCCTCTGATTTACCCTCGCAGCCCGCGTGGACCCCCTCTGTTTTATCCTCGCAGCCCACGTGGATGCTGGCGCTCGCAGCCCGCCGATGGGCCTCACGCATAAGGGAGAGGGGATTTTTTTCTTATATTAGCAGAAATATTAATTATTGAATACTCATTTAGATAGTATTTTTGTATTTATTAAAATCCTTATTAAATAAGTATACAATATATTGTATTACAACTAAAAGACGCACACGAAAAATTATTATACTCTTATAAGTAAAACGCAGCTAAAAAACTTATTGTTAGGAATGAAAATTTCTTGTATGTAAATTTAACCTTATACGTACACTAAATGTATAGTACATATAATCGAACTTCGAGACAAAAACTTACTAGGAACAAATAGCGTTAGAATTAAGTACATTATAGAAAATATGAAAACCTTATAGTAGCAACAATTATAAAAAATTCGCAGATACCGCAATAAAGATTAAGTTTAAGAAAGCAAGGGAAGCTAGGACTAGCATACACTCATCCAGTACACTCGCAATATGAAATTGCGTTGTTAATACATGAATAGGTAAGATATTCTTAAAAATAATCCTATACAACAAAACGTTAAAAAATCCTTAATGCTAGCCTAAATTGATAATATGAATGCAATAGTAGCATTTTTCCAAAGCTTAAATAAACTCTATTAAATTATTACCAATATTTTTTAAATAAACATCACGGCTATTCACCTCTCCCTCCAGCTTCGCAAGTACAGTCGCATCTTCCACCAGCAACTTGCTGACTCGTGCAGGTAAAAATACGTCAAAGCTGCTCTCCAGCTCCGCAACAATTTTCACACCAAATCTCGTCTTAATCTTCTTGATTCTTGTCACTCTGTATTGCTTAATTTCCAAATTTGACAGCTTCTTTGTGGGCAGGTATGCTGCAGATGTAGCCACTGCGTTGATTGAATCCATGCTGTAAACAAACATAATATATATTATAAATATCATGCTAGCGATATATGCTTTTCATGTAGCGCGCTCATTATACTTACATTTTAATTTAATCACTCAATGATGAAGTATCAGATGAGTAATTTAAAGAAGAATCAGATGAGTAATTTGAAGAAGAATCAGATGAGTAATTCGTATACATCAACAGTCTGAAGCGTGTATCTAAGACTTTCTAGATTTTCAATATATGGAAAATAGGGTTGCAACCATTGTCTTTTTTGCTCACCCTTTACCCATATAACTACGTTTCTTGTTGGTGAGATGTCTAAAATGTTGGAACAAACTTCGGCCAATTTGTTATATGGTACATTACCATCACCCCAGTTTAATTCGTGAAATGAATATTTTAACCATAGATTAGTAGACTTTACAGCATTTGAAAAATCGTTCCAAGAGTGAGGTGGTTGAAAAACTACAAGTTGTGGCACTGCAGACGGTTCATTAGGATCCACATAAGCTAACTCTTTGAAAATGAATCCTCCGCTCTCACCTTTGAAACCTTGACAATCCACAATTAAATCCATATTTCTATTAAAATAATATTTCATATTATAGAAAAATACATACTTATATGTATATATAAATCATAAGGATATATAATATACTTACCAAATTAAATGTTAGTACAGCTGACAAAGAAGGTAGAGGAAAATGTAACTCAGTTTGGAGTAGAGCACTGCTTGAATATCCAGAGGAAAATGTAACTTACTACGGAGAAGAGCACTGCTTAAATATCCACGAAACTTTTACCCCCTCTGCTACAAAGCTTTTCAGATGCGTTTCCCATGCCCTCGTAGCAAAGCGTAATGTCGCCGCTGATCCTTCGTCTGCAGCTCTCGATAATGAAGCGCTGCGTGTCCTCCACCAAGATGGTGCACCGCTGTGGTCTAGCGCGTTTTTACATGCGTTTCCCATAGTCGCACATGTATAGTAGCAAAGCATAATGCTCCTGCCACTACCTCAGCGTTTCCTCGCACGCAGGCTCTCGTTCGGATAGTAGCAAAGCGTAATGTCACCGGTCTGCAGCCTCTCGATAGTGAAGCGCTGCGTGCCTTCCGCCAAGATGGTGCACCGCTGCAGTCTAGCGCGTTTTTTTTTTTACACACGTTTCTTATACCCTACACGTATAGCAGCAAAGCATAATGTCACCACTGACCTTGCGTTTCCTCGCACGCAACCTCTCACTAACGAGTGTTTACCCCTCGATCTGCTCGATATTCTCTGCAGAGATAGCACGGGATCCTTTGCAGCGAAGATTTCCCATCCCCCTACATATTTCTATACATTTTCATTACCCCCACTATATGGACAACATGCTAAAATACTAACCCCTTTCGCATGTGAGCGAAAATCACCCCCCCCCCCACTCTCTATTTTTTAGAGTATTTAAGCTAGAGCACTGCGAGATCGGGTTTAGTCTGTTAAAAGATCATATGTGTTTATAACGAAATTTTAATAGTTGTTGTAAGAGCAAGAACTATTATTATTATTATTTTTGATAATATACAGGTATTTTTTTTATATTTTTTTTTCATATTTTTAAATTCTCTGTCTCTCCTGCTCTCTCTCTCTCTCTCTCTCCTGCTCTCTCTCTCTCTCTTTTTCTCTCTAACATATTATTCATTTTTGTTTTATTTTTTTATAGAAAAACCTCGACTTGATGTGGAAGTTAAAAGAAGATGATCCGAATGCAGTGGACAAGGTAAAAATTATATTTAGACAATTTTTATATTTTAAAAACATTTTATACATAATAATTAATAAAAAAGATTTTTGTTTCAGAATAATCTTAACTACACGTTAGGATTGGATTATATATTGGTGGATGCTGATACCATGAAGAGTCGGGAATCACCTAGCACTGCAGCAACCCCCACGTCAGCAGATTGCCTAGAATTCGACAGACTATTCGATATCCATCAAATGACGAATAACATGTTTGAAATGTCTGAAGAAGAGATGGACGATTATTGCGAAGAGCTGGATAAGTTCTTGTATAAAGAGCTGCAGCAACAGCCCGAACAAGGGTTACTGCAGCAACAAGAACTTACGCCGCAGTAGCAACAGACTGATCAAGAGGTGTTGCGGCTACTACTACAGCCTCAGCAGCAGGAGGAAATGCTGCAGCAGCGACAACAGCCTCATCTCCAGCAGCAAAACGAACAGCTGCAGCCACAATAGCAGCCGGAGGAACCACAGCAGTCTGCAGAACTGCTGCAGCAGCCTGCAGAACTGCTGCAGCAACAGCAACCTCATCAAGAGTTGTTGCGACAGCTACTACTGCAGCCTCAGCTCCAGCAGCAGGAGGAAGTGTTGCAGCAGCAACAACAGCCTCAGCTCCAGCAGCAAAATGAACAGCTGCTTCTGCTGCCTGAACATCAGCTAGAGCAGCAACAGCAGCTCCAAAATGTACAGCAACCAAAGCAGAAGCAGCCTCGGAAAAGGCAACAAAAAAAGCAGCAGGAACCTATTGTCATTGATATGTCATAACATTCTTCCATGTGATGAAAAGTGCCGATGTCATCAAAATAACGGATGCCATATCAAAACCTTTATCTACGATACAGCAGCAAAATCAAGAGATACTAACAGAAATGAAAAAACAGAATCGACTATTGGAAGTGTTTTTGCAGACAACAGTAGCAAAAATAACAGCAACACCGACAGCAACAGCAACGACATCAACACTGGCAGCAACAGCAACGACGACAACAACAACAACAAAGAAGGCTGCAAAAAGAAAGGTGCCTACTCCATTGACCGCGAAAAATACTAATAAAAAATGTAAAAATGAGAAAATAGAACCGGAAAATATTTTACTAGAAATAAGTAAGATTACGTCGAATGCTCTGTCTCTCATAAATAAAGAAAATATAAATAATTAATATATGATTATTAATAACGTACTGGTTTTTTTTAAAAATTATTATATTAAAAGAAAAATTATAAATGTATATTTGTATATTTATTTTAGAAAATTATCACACACACACACCTTAATTGAAACTTTGAATCCCNCGGCGATCGGCACTGGCGGGAGTTTTCCAAATTCATAGTTTTTAATTACTGGTGAGTCTACACATTTCCATACAAAGTTGCATTTCTCTCCCTCCCTCTTTCTCTCTCCACAACAATTTGGAGTATGCATTACGCATTTTATTGCAGCATTACATTTTTTAAAGACTAATTATATTATTTGAATAATTTATGTATAGACTAACTGTGTATGAACTAATTTATTTCATATATTATTTGTTAGAATCAAAATGGAAAATATCGTAGCTGAATGTGTACAACTAGCCAAGCTCTTAGAAGAAGCTGAAAAATTGTTACATTCTACTTTTACTAATTCAACAACATTAGCACGATGGAATAATCAATTTATTTCATCACTTAAGATGTTTCGTAAAGTATTGAAGAATAAGAGGCTTACGGTTCAAGAAAAACAAAGTATTTTATGTATTACAGCAAAAATAGAATGTTTAAAAGCTAAATTTGAGGTTATGGTTAGCAGAAAAAGTGGTGGTGGATTACAAGTACAAAATAAAAAAAAGTCGTTGATCGTGTGCGTTGGATAGATATGGATAACGCTTTTAATAATCGTATGAGGACTGCTGTTATAGCTAATTTAGCACATATAGATGTTACTAAATTTTTACAAGATGCCGCAATATTATTTTCTCGAAAAATGAAAAATATATTGCTTACAAATGATAAAGCTTTCAAAGTAAATACTGTTTTATCATGTAAATTTGTAAAAATATGTGTTAAACAAGGCGTAGAAGAAGAAGAAGAAGAATGTATCGAGACTAAACATTTTAATACACAAAATCATGAAATTTTATCTGCTACATCGTTAATCGAATGGTTTAAGTCTAATGTCGCACAATCTCTACTTACAGATCTTGAGGAATTTCAGGAACGCGACTCTGGTTGGACTCTACATTCGATTGAAAACATACAGATAAACATAAACAAATTTAATCCAATGCGTACTGGTAGCTCTTATATACCTTTACCAAAATTTATAGAAAAAAGAAGAGCATGCGTCAATGTTAAAAATTTTGACAACAAATGCTTTATATGGGCAATTTTATCAGCCTTGTATCCTGTAAATCGTAAAAATCATCCAAATAGATTGAGTCATTACATTAAATATGAACATACAATAAATTTAAAAGGTATTGAGTTACCGGTATCATTGAAAAAGATACCGATTTTTGAAAAGCAGAATACTACAATTTCAATAAATGTTTTCGGCTTAGAAAACAAAAACATCCTACCACTCTATTTAACATCATGCAAAAAGAAGCACCACATAAATCTTCTTTTACTAACGAGAGAACATGATGAGCCTGTACCAGAATCACATTATATATATGTAAAACATCTTTCACGTTTAGTTAGCAATGATTTAAACAAAAATGGAAAAAAACTTTTTGTATGTGATAGATGTTTGAATTATTTTTTCAAAGAAGATAATTTAATGAGACATGAAGAACATTGTAAAAAAATAAATAATTGTAGAATTAGACTTCCTAGTGAAAATAATAATGCAATAATGTTTAAAAATCATCGTTATAGCGAAAAGTTACCTTTTATAATATATGCAGACTGTGAGTGTTTGCTTAAACCAATAAGACAAGATGTAAAAACTAATACTAGACCAGTACAAAACCATGAAATTTATAGTCTTGGATACTATCTTAAATGTAGCTACAATGACTCATTATCAAAATATAAATTTTATAGAGGTCCTGATGTCTCAAGATGGTTTGCTGAACAGTTAAAAGTCAATAAAGAACAAATAAGTACTTTATATAAAAATCCTGTACCCATCCCAGTTTTATCAGAAGTTGAAATAACAGATTATTATAGTTCAAAAACGTGTCATATTTGCAAAAAAAAATTGAATGATGATGACAAAGTACGTGATCACTGTCATCTTACTGAAAAATACCGAGGACCAGCACATAATAGCTGTAATCTAAATTATCAAGATTCAAAAATAGTACCAGTGGTGTTTCATAATTTAAGTGGATATGATGCACACTTTATTATATCTGATGTATCAAATCATTTTCCAGGACAGATTGATCTTCTTCCTCTGACAAAGGAAAAATATATATCATTCACTAAACATGTGGAAAATAGTAAAATCAAATTTAGATTTTTAGATTCGTTTCGATTTATGCCTTCATCACTAGAAAAATTAGCATCATATCTACAGGATTACAAAATTGTAAATAAAGAGTTTAATGATCTCAGCAGAGAACAAGTTGAGCTCTTAACGAGAAAAGGTGTTTTACCCTATGAATATATAAGTTCATGGGATAAGTTAAAGGAGTGTGAATTGCCAGAAAAAGAAAACTTTTTCAGTGTACTTAATGATTCACATATATCTGATCATGATTATAAACATGCACAAAATGTGTGGAATACATTTAATTTGCAAACACTTGGTGATTATTCTGATCTCTATATGAAAACTGATGTCTTGTTGTTAGCAGATGTTTTTGAAAATTTTCGAGACCAGAGTATAAAAGTTTACGGCCTCGATCCTGCACACTACTACACTACTCCAGGCTTTTCTTGGGATGCAATGCTAAAACATACTGGTATACAATTGAAACTCTTAACAGATATTGACATGGTACTGTTTGTGGAGCGAGGGATCAGAGGTGGTTTAAGTCAATGCTCAAATCGTTATGCAGCAGCCAACCATAAATACATGTGTGAAAATTATAATAAGGATGAGAAAAATCAGTATTTGATTTATTTAGATGCAAATAATTTATATGGACATAGCCTTTCACAATATCTCCCCTATGATGAATTTGAATGGCTTGAAAATTATGAAAATTTTGATTTGTTTTCCATTGCAACAGATGCTTCTCATGGTTATATTTTAGAGATTGATTTGGATTATCCTAGCGAACTACATAACGCTCACAACATGCACAAATTTACCATTCTGTCCTGAACATGCAAAACCTCCAGGTTCTAAGCAAGAAAAACTTTTAGCTACCCTACATCCTAAAAGAAATTACGTTATTCACTATGTAGCTCTAAAACAGGCTCTCTCGAATGGGTTGCAACTTCGCAAAATTCATAGAGTTCTAAAATTCAAACAATCACCATGGCTCAAGTCATATATAGATTTAAATAGCAGTCTGCGAGCATTAGCAAAAAATGAATTTGAAAAGAATTTTTTCAAGTTAATGAACAATGCAGTGTTTGGTAAAACGATGGAAAATGTTAGAAAACGTGTTTTAGTCAAGCTCATGAGTAAATATGATGGAAGATATGGTGTTGAAGCTCAAATTTCAAAGCCAAATTTTCATAGCAGTGCAATATTTAATGAAAATTTAGTTGTTATACAAATGAATAAGACTGATATATGTATAGATAAACCAATCTATGTTGGTCTTACAGTTCTAGATCTCTCCAAGACGCACATGTATGATTTTCATTATAATTATATGCAAAAAGTATACAAAAATAACTTGAAATTACTTTATACAGATACTGATAGTCTAATATATGCTATTCAATGCAATGATTTTTATGAAGATATGAAAAGAAATATCCACATGTTCGATACATCAGATTATCCTGCAGATAATATATTTAACATGCCGCGCGTTAATAAGAAAATTGTCGGACTCATGAAGGATGAGTGTAATGGTGAGATTCTCACTGAATTTGTTGGATTAAGAAGCAAAATGTATAGTACGCGTGTTAATAATCAAGATAGTATGAAAAAAATTAATGGTATTAAGGCTTCAGTTGTAAAGAAAACCATTGAATTTAACGACTACTTGGACTGTTTAAAAAATTCCTGCATTCAGAGTCGAGAGCAGTATGCTATAAGATCAAAACTTCATAACGTCGAGACCGTTAAACAGAGAAAGATCGCTCTCAGCCCTTATGACGATAAAAGATTCCTTCAAGAGAACAGTACTGACACGCTTGCCTGGGGTCATTACAACATACTACAAAATGGGTAAGTTCAAATTATTACTACATGTATTTTACACACGAAATTCAATTTAGAAATGTTTGATTCTAGTAAAAAGAAGTGTGTACGATTTGAGGAAGAGCCAACCATTCACTTGATGTACACGTGGAAATTTGCACATCATGAAGCTCGATGTGGGAAGTGGGAGGAGGCAGCACGTGATCGAGAACGATTTAGGAGAAGAATTGTACAAACAAATGAAATTATAATGCCAGTGCTTGTAAAAAAATTAAAGGAAATGTAAAAAATAAACGAACAATATATTTTTAAATAATTATAATTTATTTGTGTGTTTTTTCTACATATCATTCTTATTAATCCAACTGTTGTGAGTATTGTCAAAACCTAACCATTTTACATAAACTCTATTACCACTTTTTTTCAAAACTTTCTCAATCAAATAGACATCTGGATATTTCGTCTTGAGAAGTTCTTCCTTGTAGAATCCTCCGGCTATTGGCTTGTCTTGATAATCCTTGAGATGATAAGTGTAGAGCTTTGTAGGTGAAACTCGCGTTATTGTAAAGACTTCAGTTGACCAATTGGGCGTATAGCCTTTATCGAAAACCTCCTTGTTTCTGCTTACGCGTACTTTATCTCCAACTTTAAATTTAGCTCCTTTAAACAGATTAATGTTTGGCTTTCTAATTCGATCAAGTATATGATTAACTTTGTCTCGATTCACTTCTGCAGGTTTCATTCCTATTGTTCGATGTCGACTATTATTATACTGTAAAGTTAAATTTTGTAAAATGTCTAACCATTTGTAGGTACCACGTAGGCTAAATAACTTCCACATCTTGCCTTTCAGAGTGCGATTGAAACGCTCACAAATTGATGCTTTAAGATTACTATAAGTAGAATAAAGATGAATTTTATAACTTTTCATTAGTTTATCAAAATCTTTATTGTAAAATTCTTTTCCACGATCTGTTTGCAAATTCTTAGGTACTCTTTTTTGCACTAGTATTGATTTCATAGCTTGAGCTACACATTTTCCAGTTTTTTGTTTTACCGGAACAGTCCAAGCATACTTTGAAAATACGTCAATGACAGTGAGCAGGTACTTGAAACCTTTGTTTTGCTTAGCATATGGAATCATTTCAACAAGATCTGCTTGCCAAGTTTCGTCAATATCTTTAACGAGAAAAGAACGACGTGGATAATTACGCCTGGCAGGTTTATGAAGTTCCTCCACTACTCCTGCTTTCATGCTGATTTATAAGTTTATTTACTTTAGAATCCAAAAATGGTAATTCATCTTGCAAATCTGATAGCGTATTATTAATAATAGCCAATTCAGACTCAATTTTCGTAACTTTATTATTTAACACACTCTTAGTAGTCTGGGAATCTTCGACAATTTTGTCAGCTCTTTGTTTTATCAACTTTTTCACAGACTCTAGATTTACAGCATCATATTGCTCTATAGCATTAGCTACATTACACAGTTTTCGATTCTCTAAATCAAAATCTCCATTACTAGTCAGCTTAAATCCTAGTCCTGGCGGTCCACGAGCTGCTTCTGCGTGGACCAATCGACGTCCAAACACATCGATGCTCATTTTCATACTGAATTATTATTACACAATTATTCCAGCTTCACGAAGTTCCTCAATGATTGATTGTATTTCATTAATATGATTGTTATTGCCAGCGGATGTTTCAGCTAAAAGTAATCTTAAACGATCGACAAGCTCGTTTGGATCATCCCAATAAATGTAATCAGTATGAGTGTTTGCACGAGCAATCTTATATGACGTAAGTCCCCGTCCGCTTTTACCAATCTTGAGAATTTTACTTACAAAATCAGTATATTTCTTACTCATATTTTCACGAATATCTTCCTCTGCATTATAGTATTTTCTGTGTGCATTTGTATCTTTTAAAATTTTAGCATAATTTTTCTTGTCATTATCAGTGATTAAAGTATTATCGGGATGTTTCTTAAACAATAACTCAACTAGACCTGAAGTTTTTTCATACTCTTTATCACCTATGACTATTTTATTTCCAAAACTTATAGAGCTATTTCCAATCATGAGAGAACCATTCCGCATTTTTCGCACCCCATATACTGTATCCAAGGTCTGTACTTGTCCATTACGCAACAATTGTACGTTTTTATCAACACTATCATCAGTTTTTTCATCATCCAAATCATCAGCTTTAGTGATGGTTTCTTCATGATCTGAAATATCTGAATAGTCTACAGCTGATTCAAAAGCTGATTCACCGATATTATCGTCACCATTATCACTGTCGCCAAAATCGTCATCATCATCACCACCATTGTCATCGTCTTCGTCTTTTTTGTTAATCCACTCCAATTTTCTCTTCTTCCTTTTTTTCTTTTTTAACTGATGCTGCTGCTGCTGGAGATGAATTTCTTTCACTTACATTGATGAGCTTTTCTAGAGGTTTCACGATTGGCTTGAACGAATCATTTAAATTCTTCTCTACTTTTAATTTGTGTAATTTTAATAAATCATACTTTCTTTTCACAGCGTTTCGAGCTTTCTCAACTTCACGTAGGACTGCAGTTTGTTGATTAAAATCAGACATCTTGATAGTTTAGAGTCTCACTACTGAATGATAAATTTCTCCCGTATTCTATATATTTATTACAAACTGATCAAAACCTTTTCTATAGCGACCATCATTAATATGACGATCTTTGTCTATGACAAGAAAACTATGATTGCCATCATTCCAGCACATTGAACAAATATCTTTGAAACGTTGATATGTCATATCTGTATTAACGTGATCGTTGTACACATGTTTCAAATTCATATCATCTTGACGAAAAATTACCAACAAATTGACATTATCTCGCACTAAATGTTTCGGTACTTGTGCATACGACTGACACAAATAAAAACAATCTACACTTTTGTGTCTACCCATGCAGTAAAAAGCTTTGACATTATCCTGCTTTTCACAAGCAATATCATCAAAGACAAAAATTGAATTTGGTTGAGCTTCATCAGGTGATATGACAAGATCATGTTCACCGAAGGGTAAATACTTGATTCCCTCTAAATGCTCGACAAGTTGCTCCAAAAATTTATATTTTGGTTGATTTAGAGATTTCGAGTATACATAAATATTTTCAAATCTCAGACCATTAGGATGAATGATTAGAGATAAGAGAGCGTTCGTTTTGCCGCAATTGGATGGACCGCAAAATACTGCTCTTATACTGCTGGGTAATAATTTTCCATGACGATTTTGCTGTTTTTTCTGCTGCGTCAAAAGATCAAAATTAATCACTGGCAATTTTGCTGACTGCTTCTTAAGATCCATCATGCTTCTATTTCATATGACGACTGACTCGAGCTACTATAAATGTGAGCATTTATACTTTTTCTCAGTTAGTCTAGTATGAGCTCGCTAAGAGCTAGCATCATGCAGAAAAAAAGAGGTTCGGGCTTAGTGAATACATTGATCAACAAGTTACCCATTGAACTTCATGTGCCTGGTTATCAGTACTGTGGTCCAGGTACTAAACTTGCTAAACGCCTAGCTCGTGGAGATCCAGGAATCAATCCTCTGGACGCTGCTTGCAAGGAACACGACATTGCCTACTCGAAGAATCCTGACAACATTCAAGAGAGAAACGCAGCTGATAAGGTTTTAGCAGAAAAGGCGTGGAAAAGAGTAAAATCTAGAGACGCCGGTTTGAAAGAAAGGGCGACAGCTTTTGCCATAGCAAATACTATGAAGCTAAAATCGAAGCTCGGTATGGGTGTTGGAGGAGGAAGAGGTAGATCTGTCAAACCTAAGAAAAAGATTACGCTAAAAAGATTGATCAAGTCAACAGAAAAATCTATCATTCCCGGCAATGACTCTCGCTCTATGATTAAGCCAGCGCTAAAGACTGCTCGTGAGCATGTGAAAAAAATCGGTGGGAAAAGTAAAGTTATTGTTCCACGCATATTGCCTGTTCCCAGCAAAGTAGGTGGCTTTCTTCCAGCACTTATTCCACTTTTTGCTGGTCTTAGTGCAGTCGGCTCACTTGCAGGAGGAGCTGCAGGAATCGCCAAAGCAATAAATAAGGCAAACACTGCTAAGAAGCAAATGGAAGAGCAAAAAAGACACAATGAAAAAATGGAAATGCTGACACTCGGTAAGGGACTGTTTTTAAAACCTCATCACAAAGGCTTCGGTATCTTTCTCAAACAAAACACAAAAAAGAAGCAATGTGGAAAAAAAAACTTCGATGAAATAAGATTGCCAAAACGTGCACTCACCGACTATGATCTACTCAAGTATGCAAAATTAATGAAAATAACAAATTTTCGTGGAGTTTTTATGCGAAATGCCCTACCTACAAATGGTTGTCGAGCTAAAGAATCAGCAATCATAAATCTGGATGATGCGAGCGGATCTGGCACGCATTGGGTAGCTTATCGAAAAAATGGTAACGAAGTTATTTACTTTGATAGTTTCGGTGATTTACAACCACCTCGAGATCTTATAAACTACTGGAAAGTATCTCAAGTCAAGTACAATTATCAGAGGTATCAGGAATTCTCAACTTTCATCTGTGGCCATCTCTGCCTCAAATTTCTCTGCAATCAGCTCAATCGAAAGGAGCAGTTCTGTCTATATAAAAAGAAATCTACCCGAGTCATTTGAATTAGTCTACTCAAGATGGTTGTTGAGTCGATGACTCTTAGCCTTTCTGGCACCTCGTCAAACCTCGAGACGCACTATTTTCCACCCATAGAGCTGGATCCAGATAAACAGTATAGTGTTGGACTTGTTGAGCTGCTAACTTTCAATTCCATACCAAACGTCGATGTAAAATTCAATAAGTTTTACGTTGGACAAGAAATAATTGAACTTCCTACAGGCAGTTATGAGATTGAGGATATTGAACGAACTCTGCAAGGCATCCTCGATACGCGAGGCATAAAAGTTAGTATCAAGCCAAATAATAATACATTGCGTAGTATTATTGAATGCAGTCATGAAATCGATTTTCGTCCAAGTGACTCGATTGCTCGTCTACTTGGATTTACTCCAAGAGTCTTGAAACCCTATATAAGTCATGACTCTGATTTACCAGTAGCTATTCTCAAAGTGAACGCTCTACGAGTCGAGTGTAATATTACGACGGGAGCATACATAAATCAACAAAAAGTTCATACAATACATGAATGTTTCCCAGCAGTCCCACCTGGCTACAAAATCATTGAAGTTCCTAGACAGATAATATACTTACCGATATCTGTGAAAGTGATCGATCATTTACAACTACGTCTAGTAGATCAAGATGGTGAATTGATTAATCTTCGAGGTGAAATTATTACAATTCGTTTGCATCTGAAAAGCACCTGAAATGGGTATTGTATTTAATGCTGACAGAAGCTATATTAACAGCTCAGTATGTCATCAGACAGTCAGTCCACAACGAGTGATCAAACGATTAACACGTCAGAACAGTCAATTTCTACAAAGTCTCGGTCTCACAGTAAAGCGTGGTGGTGGAGGAAAAATAGAACAAGTGAGAAAAATACTGAAAAAATAACTTGTACGTTTATCTGCTGCTGCTGCTGTCAAGATGGAGGCAATTCTTAACGTACAATCTCCAGTCGTCTTTGACGAATCTGTCTCACATTATGAGATTCATGCACATCAACCCTACACCTCACATACATTCAACAATAGTGATGAAATTCGAATAGCTATTCAGCATCAAGATTTGTGTGTTTTACCATCTAAAAGTTCTCTACACATTTGTGGCAAGATTACTAAACAAGATGGTACTGCTGTACAACATACTCTTTTTGTGAACAATGCTATCAGTCATCTCTTTGAAGAAATTCGATATGAGATGAATGCCATAGAGATTGATCGATGTAAAAACGTTGCTGCAACAACCTTGATGAAAGGCTACACTTCTTTCTCACCTAGTCAACTAAAGTATCTTGAAAATTCTGGTTGGACACCTATTACTGACGTGGGAAATATAGCTGATAATAATGGAAACTTTGATGTGACAGTTCCCCTATCAATGATCTTTGGTTTCGCCGAGGATTATCGAAAAATCGTTGTAAACGTTAAGCATGAACTCATTCTCACAAGATCGAGAAATGATTTGAACGCTGTTTTACAAGAGGCTACAATGGTTGATGCAAGACCTACATACGAAGACTTTAAAATCGAAATCACTCGTATAGAGTGGCTTATGCCCTACCTCGTACTGTCAGACCGACGAAAAATACAACTATTTAATTACATTCAAAAAGATATACCGATTGCTATGAGTTTTCGTTCATGGGAATTGTACGAGTATCCAGTACTTCCAACAACCACACAACATGTATGGACAGTCAAAACATCGAATCAACTGGAAAAGCCACGTTTTATCATTCTAGGCTTTCAAACAGCGAGGAAAGGAGTGCGAAGACAAAATGCTAGTTATTTTGATCACTGCGATATTAGTAATGTAAAACTTTTCCTCAACTCTCAGAGTTACCCATACGGTAATCTCAATCTTGATATTACAAACAATCAGTTTGCAATACTCTATGATATGTATGCAAATTTCCAAAATGTATATTATTCTGATAGAATTGTAATAGATCCTCTTTTGAGTAAAGAAGAATTTATCCAACATGCACCACTCATAGTCATAGATTGTTCAAAACAAAACGAGTCTCTTAAACAAGCAGCTGTCGATGTACGCCTTGAATTTGATTGTAAGAATAATATGCCTGCAAATACAACTGCGTATTGTCTAATTTTACACGATCGCATTGTTAAGTATAATCCTATAAGTGGTGATGTTAAGAAACTCGTATAAAACTATATAAAGCTTGCATGAACAATTAATTAGTCAGTATTGTTATAAACCATCAGTGGAGATAGATCTAAAAAATGAATCGAAATAGCATTTCGTACACTCCTCTCAAGGAGGACAAAAGCGCTAAAAGAGTGCAAGATGATAAACAATGTAATACGTATCGCGGAGAACCTTGCTCTACTCCTACTAATAAAAGCGGGCAGTGGAAAAATACTTTTGAGAAATATTCCACTAACACAAAGTCCATGTCAGAACATCAAGGCTACAAGAGGTACTGAGATTTACAAATAACTATCTCTATTGTACTAAACAATTTTTTATAAATAAACTAAAAAATAAAACGTATATTACTCTTGTTTTTATTTATCAATCCTCACCTTTATTCCTCCACAATCACTATCATGCGTGAGGCCCATCGGCGGGCTGCGAGCGCCAGCGTCCACGTGGGCTGCGAGGATAAAACAGAGGGGGTCCACGCGGGCTGCGAGGGTAAATCAGAGGGTAAAACAGAGAGGCCCACGCGAGGGTAAAACAGTTTTGCAGATTCCTGTTACCATCGGCCGGTATTCGGTGGCGCAGGAGTCGCATGGCGCAGTAACAGTGTTGCCCCTACTACTCTTATGTACAATCGCAAACACGATCTTCGCCAAGAACTGATATAAGATCTCACGTAAGGTTTTATATAAGATCTTAAATAAGTTCTTCTATAAGATCTTGAGCAAAATTTTTAATAGGAAAACTATCTGTTGCATAAAAAATGAGTCAAAAAACAAGAATTTAAAATTGATAAAATTTTATGCAGCAAAGCAAAGGCGAAAAAATACAATATGTCGTCAGCTTGGTCGAGTATTCTGACAAGTTTAACTCTTGGATACCTGCAGCAGATTTAAAACATATAGAGAAAACAAATTAAACGTATTTTACCATCTTTTTACCGAGCAACAGCAGCGCAGAGTACGTTCCTAACATCACAACTACAAGCTTTTTGACTCGGCTGCCCAATGAAATTAAACTCTACGGCCAATGGCTAGTTGGTATTTTCAAAATACACATTGCCTGCACGACATTTCATCTGTATCGCGAAGACTGCATTTTTGAAAGCCGCAAAGATGAAAAAAAAAGATACTTTCTACACGGCACATACGCTACTATGCAATGCCTCGTTAACACAATAAACAAGGCATTAACATTACGCGGTATAGAGGGACTAGACATGAAATTACTTTACAACAAAAGAAGTGGTTACGTATAGGTAATCAGCAAATAGGTAATAATTATCAACTACGTATCGTAGGCACGCAATCTGCAAGTTTCGCAAGAGCCGTGCCTGATGCCTGTCTGCTCTAATCTGTGCGAGCTCAGTATTGTCAGCGACACACACGCGCCACTTTTGCTAATAGTCAATATAGTGGCCAGAAAATTCGATTTTGGCATCACCGTTCTAAAACATTTTTTGCCACTTTACTATGTGCCTGTACTGGTATAGTATATAGTGTACCGAGAGCGTAAAGTAGGCTTTTTTAGACTTAGTATGGAGGTCAAAAAGCCTGTTTAGCCTTTGGTGCACACCATAGTTTTGTATTGATACGCAATGTATTAATTTCCGCGTTTTTTTTTTGTGCCTATAAGCGAAACTAAGGTAACTTTTTTTCGACATTGTACCTCAAAATATTTAGTTCTATATTTGATACATACACTCATATTTATATATGTGTAAGAACATGTGTTAATCATTTTTACAAATTTTTCTAATTTAGAAAGAGCGGCCAAAAAATGCTTTAAAAGCATGTCTCAAGACAGAGCTCGACGCTTATTCCTCACCACCTACACAAACTGCAATATTCTCCAATTTCTCTAGCTGCACACGTACACAAAGCTCTCTCGCCGCGAAAATCGGCCTCTAAATTTGCGAACAAAAAGAAATTCCGATCGTGATCCAACCTTCCCTCACGTCAGACGCGAATTTTCACCTTCGCTTCACGACCCCAAATCCACGACACTATTATATATTACTTTTTCGGATTCCTTCTTGGATCTATGAGGGGGCACCGTAAGATATCCTTGAATCGGGTTATTCAAGAATACCTACAAATCTGCTTGGCTTGACCTCTCACCCGCGACCCCCTCTATCCACAATCAACATCGAGGTATGATCTGCTGAAACACAGGAGAAACATCAAGGCGGTTTCACACAACTTGAGGTTAGTACTCTTGCGTTTTATCCACTATCACTCTATCTAGCCGTAAGAGTCTCTACTCACCTGCTATGTCGATAACTTACCACCTAGGGATACCTTCTACAACTTTCTGCTTTACCAACTGCCAGTAAGTTATCGATGATAATAAGCACAAACAGCAAAAAGAACGTGAAAGTGTCTTTGCAACCCTGTGGCAGCTGTAAACAGCTGATGCAGCACAAAGACCCTAAGAAATTTGAATTTAGCGATCTCTTCTACCACGCAAGATGCGTGAATACTGCAAACTTTAGGAACATCGTATTGAAAGAGACGCCACCGTAGCCTGTGTCACGTGCGCAGATGATAGTAATATAAAGAACGACAATAACACCATAGGCACTAAGGTAAGGATTAGGACGACGTAAATAACAATAACAAGAGTAACTGCAACAACAACGGTGGGCAAAAATACTTTAAAGCAGCAGCAGAATAAGAAGATCAGATCAGCACCATCATCAGTCTCCTCATCGCGAAATACTTTACCTGCTTGCACGACTGAAATAACACCATCTATCAATGCCGCCTTGAAGGATATTCGCGAGGCACTAGTCGACATTCGTAACAAACAGGAGGAGGCCCTTAGGGCACAGAACATCGTGTCTGAGAGGGTCTTAAGGATCAAGGAGCGTCTCGAGGCGCGGTTTAAGACCCTCTAACACAGCAGTACAACAGCAGCACTGTGCTTAGTACTGCGGAGATCCACAGCCTCCACAGTGAACTAGCAGAGGTGAAAAGGCGGTAAAAACAGTCCTCAAACAGCACTGTTGTAATCACGGGTCTGCACTATACCCGTAATACCTTGCTGCACCTCCTCGCCTACTCAGTGATAAATCCGCTTAACTCAACGGTCCTCAGGAGAAACGTGACATCTGTTAGGACCATAGGGAGGCTTGATGCGACGAACAACACTATTACGGGTGACGGCAGACTAACACCATCAACCGTCACCCACTCCTCAAGCACACTGGCCCGCTCGATGGTCTTCGCCAAAGTCCGAAAACGTAAGCTTCATACCACTGAAGTGGACGACAGCTTACTGGAGTAGGCAAAATCACATTGAGATCATCGTGCTCTTCTTGTCCCTTCGCTCTCCATTCCACGTAATAGCTGTAACCGAGACCTGACTGAACGACAAGATAACATCCATCCCTTTACTGGATGATTATTTACTGTATAGACGCGACAAAAACAGGGACGAAGGAGGTGTGGCCCTCTTTATATACAAATCACTGACAGTTAGCGTTATCTCGTCATCTGATGGTGACTACACGGGCAAGCCAGGCAAGCGTAAATACCTGTTCTGTGAGGTATCGGCGAAGGAAGTTTCACCTATCTTTGTGGGGGTTGTGTATCGTCCACCCCATGCTTTTTTCTTTCAAGGCTCTAATGTTATTGACCAACTAACAACCTACATGTACAACTACTCCACAAAGGTCATAATGGGTGACTTTAACTAAGACCAACTATCTTCATCTGAAGACGCCAATTTCATAAGGGCCTTCATTGATGAAAACTCTATCTCATCGGTTTACTATGGTGCCACCTACCAAAAGCAGGGTTCTTGAAGCCTGTACTGTAAGGCACTTTCGCGCCGTTGCGAGAGCCCGCACTGAGCAGCACGGGCGCGAGAGCTCGGCTTCCCCCTCTCCGCGGCGACTTCGCTAAAAGGAGCGGCAGCACGCGCGGAGCGAGACTCGCTCTCTGGCGACCGAACGGTCTGGACGGCAACAGCCCCGGACACGCTCCCGGAGATCGAAGGATCTGGAAGGCCGAGAGGCCCCGGATTCACTCCCATGCTCTAACGGATCTGGAAGGCTTCAGCCCCGGACCTCGTTACCGAACCGAACGCATCTGGCAGCGGATAGCCCCGGATGCGTGTCCGAGCCCAAAACCCCTGACCTCGTCAATTCTATTCGTGTCGCGTTAGACTTTACTTATTAAATAAAAAAAAAACAAATTGAATAGAATAAAACCGACTCCTTTACTGAACGCCCGAATCCCCATACCCGCTAAGAGAACGGCCATCGACGATTGCGACACCTCGAGCCTGGTGCTCTGGCGGACACGCTTCCCCGGAGGAACCGTTCGAGGGCATAGGGAAGAAAAGCTGGAGGGTCTCTCAAGGCCAACGAGAGAGATTCCCGGCTTCGAAACGTCCAACATATTCTAGACAATTCGGACACGATTCGGTCGAGTGAACGTTCCCGAATCGTGGCAAACCCGCGATCTTCCCCCTCTCCGGTAAACGCGCGTCTAGCTTCCGCGGCAAAGGAGGCCTCCCTCTGAGGTCCGCGCTTCGGGCTTAAAAATGAACGCGAAGGCGAGTCACAGTCATTCTTCGGCAATCAATCATGCCTGCCAGAACGTGGAAACCCCGACGCCGATCAGAGGTACAACGCTTTAAGCGCAATCATCGCCGCACAAGAACGCAACGTAAACGGGCGCGTACGGAAGTCTCCCGCGATCGGACACTCATCACTGTGCCTACGGACTCGCCGGACGAAGCCCAAGGAGACTCGCCAAAAGTCTCGCCAGACCTGATAGGCATAACGCGCACGCGAACCCGACCCAACATCATCGTGCCTCCCGCTCGTGCACCGTTGGTAGAGACACCTCGAATTGCCCGTTTCAAAAAGCCGCGGTCCAACAACACGCCGCAGAGGGACCCCCGGATAATAACAAAGGCCAAGCGACGGGTGTTCCTCGTTTCCCCGGGAACGAAGCTCAAAATTATTAAAGCACACGAGTTGCCTGCGGCTCCAACGAAGCAGCAGCGCTAAACCCCTTTCGATTTAAACAATCGGCCCTTTCAGGGCCACCAATAAATAACGTAGAAAACTTCGCGTTTTCCCTCCTGCCGACCGTCTAACTCGTATCATTCTGATACCTGGCTTGACTTATGCCTAATTAATGAGCAGGATCGCCTGCTATCTTACTAGAAAACAGACTTAACTTTCATCACTGGACATGACCTTATTACGGCCACTCTCGACGTACATATTCCAAGCCACGCCCCTAACACATACTCTTACAAAAACTATAAAGTATTTAGCGCCGAGAAGCTGAGGTTCTTTCTTAGCGCATGTGACTGTTTATCCTTCACTTCTTTATACTTGATGAAATTTCCAATGATCCGCTTGCTCTTGCTGTTGAGGATTATCTGCACACCTTGAAAGTTTAGACCTCCTTTAACATTTCAAGTTCAGCACTATAACTGAATCGGACGTATTAGCTGCGGTATCACACTTCGACACTCAGGCTAGGGAGATTGATGGCATCCCGCAGGTTATTATTTCTAAGGCATTGCCAGTACTCGCTCCATTACTTTGTAGAATATTTAACCTGTCCTCGAGTGAGTCACGCTCCCCCTCTGCCTGGAAATTGTTACTAGTGCGTGCACTTAACAAGGTTAGCTCACCAGCAGCCCTGACTGACTATCGATTTCTCTCCTCTGCTTTCTCTTCAAGGCCCTTAAGTGGCTCGTGCACAGGCAAGTCTCGGAGTACCTCGATTCAAGGCTCCTGCTCGACAACTTGCAAACAGGCTTCCGCACTGGCCACTGCACTCAGTCAGGGCGCGGGCACATGCTATAGAACGAAAATCCGGAACGGATTCTCCGGAATGGCGTTGGCCAATCAGAGCCGTTCCGGTTCCGAATATAGTTAAATTTAGGATAAAAGATATAAGTATAGTTAAGAAGATTGCGTTTAATTCTACTTGATCGAAAAATAAATTCATACCTCTAAAGACTAATATACTAACTTAAGTTATTTCTTTATTTAAACAATGTTTGAACTAGAAATTTTGTTTAGTTTCTAATAACAAGTCAAATTAATGACTGATATGAAGATAACTGTGATATAGACATAGCTTAATTTAAGATACGACTTTAAGTATAATACATATTTATTTTTAATATTATTATATACTATGTATGCTGATATACTACATGACAAGACAATAACTGTATATTCATCGATTTCTTAAAAATTATTATTAAATGCTCTTTCTTATTCATTGTTCAATGTAATACAACACATATAATGACATTTTTATTTTGAAAATATCTACAAGTAGCGCCCTTTAAATCCGTAGTGATTTCCGTATTTTTAATACCCCGTTTCCCATGGAGTGTATTTTTTCGGAGCAGACGGGTTTTCTAACCTCAAACCTTACAATTAAATGTTAAAATATTACAAACTGTGCAATAATTGTAGTAGTAACCATCAGTAATCGTAATTATATAATGTGCTCCAATCAAATATATACTTTCTTCAAGAAATAATAACTTTTACAGTACATCACAAATATTTTAAATAAATGAATAATTTGCATATGTTTTTTTAATTTTACATTTAAATTTTACAGAATTTTATTGAATAATAAGTATTATTGATTGTCTGTGCAGCTGTAGTTATCTCATCATTTCATAATCTTGGAGCAAATTAAAAATTTTCATAATAACTTTTAAATACGGAACCGGAACGGCTCTGATTGGCCAATGCCATTCCGGAGAATCCGTTCCGGATTTTCGTTCTATACCATGGGCCCGCGCCCTCAGGCTTAATTAGGCTAAACAATTATCTCAGCCTCAAGGATTAACAAAATTCTATTTATTCAATTTAATTTAATAAAATCCTATTGTTTTTTTAATTTAATTATATTCCTTGTATCGCCGTCTTAAGTTTGGATAACTTTTCCTGACTTTCGATGCTGATAGTTTCTTATCGCTTCTCAGAATCGAGGCGCCTACCCACAGAGCATGGAATATTTATGGAATATTTATGGAATATTGCTATGTCCTCAAAATCTCTTACATTGGAATATTTCACGTAATATTTAAGAATGATGCCATGAATGATTGCAATGGAATATATCCGAAATATTTTGTAAATAATTATGTGGAATACATAAGGAAAATTAAAAAACATGTAATATTTCATAAATCTTTCTGCACTATTTCACGGAATATTTTTGGCGAATAACAAAGGAATATTCCTTAAACAAATATCTGGAATATTCATGGCGAAATCCAATGCATGCAATATTTTATTAATCTTTCAGCAAAATTCCATGGAATATTTCGGGGAAATAACGTAGGAATATTCCTCAAATAAAGTAATAACATATATTCGTATGGTAAGTCGATGGACGCAATATTTTGTTAATATTTCAATAATATTTCACGTACTATGTTATGAAATAATAATGGAATATTCTTGAAATAATTTAGTGAAAAAAAGTTCCCTGAAAGTCCTTTGCGTGAAATATTTCGTTAATCTTTCGCCAATATTTCACGGAATATTTGGGAGGAATAATTATGTAATATTTCTGAAATAAAATTGGGGAATATTATATTCGAACCCCATTGAATGCAGTATTATTTAAATCTTTCAATAATATTCCAAAGAATATTTCGAATGAATAATTTCGAAATATTTCAGCGGACTGCGTATGTATTATTCCGGTGAAATAATTGTGGAATCTTCCGGTGACATAATCATGGAATCTTCCGGTAATTAATTATGGAATATTTCGAGAAATGATTATGGAATATTAATGGAATATACCGGGAAATAATAATAGAATTCTTACGGGAATTTCTGCGGATAAACCTTCTGAAAAAAATAAGCTATGCTGCAGATGATGCCGTGCAGCTTGTTTTTTTGGTGATCTGCAGATATTCTCGTAAAGTATTCATATAATGACTGCAGCTGTAGTTTTTCTTCGGAAGGGTAATTTGTAGAATTGTCTGTAATGTATTGTATTTAATAATATTTTAATATGATTTCTTATAATAATACATTTTTTCACATTTTACTGTGTGGTATTTACTTCATGGATCTACTTCCTTATCCGATAACTCGTCTGGTACAACTGGTGCACAACGCTTTGGAGCAGCTCTAAAATGCATATATATTTATTGCTTACATATTGTTATAATACTGCTAATGCTATTTAATTTTTTTTTTATTTTACACTCACGTCTCAGCACGTTTTTTTCTAGAACTGGAAGTGTCCAATCGTAGTTTGATGCTGGTCTTGATGTTATCATCTGTAGTCGTGGTAGGAAATGCAGCTTTGACAGCAACTAAATAAACATCAATTAAAATCAAAAATGTATTACTTGTATGTAAACAATCTATTAAAGCTGCTCTGAGAAAGTTCTTATAACTAATATAAGGAGAACGCATATACGAAAGAAACAAATTTGTCTGAAATTTACAAAACGAATTTCTGGTACAGGCAAAGTAGCAACTGTTGGTTTTATGTGAAAAAATGTCTTATAATGCCGCCAAATACGTTTCCCGCAGACGATAGACGCTATATTTGTAAGCATACTTGTAAATATTATATCTGTTTTTACATTATAATTTATAATTTGATTAGAACTTCCTTTAATGAGCTAAATATTGAGATTGAACTTACGAAATATGCAGCTGCACACAAGCAATTCAGAGAATTTTGATTTTTTTTTGTAATCCATAAAAACTATATTTGGTGGCACAATCAGTAGTCATAATATAGTGTTACGTCCGATACTTGGTGCACAATATAAAAATCTCCGTTTTGAGTCAGCTTCCGCTGAACTCGGGATGGAGTCGTTCCTTATTTCATTTTAAAAATTCGCGAGAGTTTTAAACAAATATCCCTTCCCACTCTAATGAACAGGTATAGTTAGTTTGTAGGTCAAAGGGCCTCCGACAAGCGAAGTCCAATCAACCCTCCAAACTTCCAAACAAGTTCTCCCAAAAATATTTGTGATAATGAGTGGCAGCGTTCAAACCCTGCTCATTACTCAAATTCCCAACCTTTTTTTATTTTACCCTTATAAAAATCTTACTTACTTTTTCAATTGTAGATTGAATCAAATTCAAAGTTTACAAGTTTGTAAACTTCTTCCTTCCTTTGATATTTATTAATATTTATAGGTTGATAGGTAGATTTCCGAAAAATAATTATAAAACACTTCGCT
Source organism: Nasonia oneida (assembly GCA_037356405.1). Lineage (NCBI taxonomy): Eukaryota > Metazoa > Arthropoda > Insecta > Hymenoptera > Pteromalidae > Nasonia > Nasonia oneida. Next base: position 10,202 of record JAZHPH010000480.1, on the reverse strand, counting down.
TCAAATATTTTCTTTTTAATAATATATTTTTCTTTTACTTAGAAATATTTTATAATGCACGCTTTTGCCACCACGGCTTAAAATTTGAAGTTATTTAGGAGCAGCCACCTCGACTGAACTCCTCGACAGGATTTCACTTTCCTCCGCACGCTTTTCCTCGCTTCACCCCCGCGTCGCATCTTTTCCCTCTCCAACCCGATCTTTCCTACATGCCCATCCCTTTGGGTCTGCGTCAGCGCCCTCTATATCGGTCATCGACCTATAGCGTCGCATCTTTCCGCTCGGCTGCCGCCTCTTCCGGTCCTCTCCAGCTCCCTTTGTCCCTCCCACACTACTCTCTTAGCCTTGCCGATTCTTCGCTAGATGGCCCTAACTGTACCATTTTCGACTCGACCGTTTTCCCCCGAAACCCGCGGACGTCTATATTTTTTGTCCCACCTCAAAACCTGACCTCATTTTTAGAATGTCCTTTTTCGATTTTACCGATAATAAGTTAGATCGTTGTATTTTACATTTTTAACCATAATAAATGAGATGTGGGCACAGTATTTACTATATATAACAAAAAAATATATATATGTATATATAGGTCGTTCATGGTCAAATCAAAGATCAAAAATTTGTTGCTTCTTCAACCTACGGTAAATATGTTCCAGAACCAGTTTCCAGTGCACCTGAATTTTTTTCAGATTTTTAAATTACTTTTTACCAAAATGGTAGGGAGCCATAGATGTCAATTTTGGCAATAATTGGGTTTTCAGCACTAATTAATTAATTCATAGCTCTTCAGGGAAGCATTTTTCACTATAAATATAAATATACTTTTTTTGTAAAATTTTCTGAATTTTTCAGTAAAAGTAGCCTTGAAGTCATATATGTATATTTATTTATACAACGTAAGGGTGTAAAGATGTGCATGAGTAATAAATAAATAAATGCATACACACGCACACATATGTGTCTATGCACCCATATATATATATATATACTTGTTTATATATATTTTTATATATACATATATACATATATCAACTTGATAATTATAATAACAAAAAAACATGATGATAATGTTTGTAACTGTATTTTTAATAATAATCGTTTATAACCATAATTATCAAATTGATTTGATATTTTCACTAAGTATTTATTTTTCTTACAGTATAATATATTCCTAGTTTTTATTTTTTGCGCACAGTAGATGTCAAAAGTACAAAATTTTTTTTTTATAAATTAGTCCTCGTAGTTTAATTTTGGCTAATGAAAACTCATTTCAAATTTATTCTGATTAAAAAAAATCATTGTGCGCATTACATTATGTAATAAAAATATTGTATAATGTAATATAAAACTTATTATTTGATTTATCAAAACTTGACAATATTAATACAAGTTATGATATCTTTGTAACTGTTCTTTCATTAATAATCGTTTATAACTTCGTTTAGAACTACCGTTATTAAATTATTTTATTATTTTTCGCAGAAAGTATTTCATTTAGCTTAGAGTAGGATATTCCTGGATGTTATTTATTAATGCGCGGTAAAAGTCAAAAGTACATAGTTTTATGTTTTTAAATCAATCCTCGTAGTTTAGTTTTGCCTGATGAAAACTCATTTCAAATTCATTCTTGGTTAAGAACGATTGTTTACGATCACAAACAGTATTTTGAAAATGCGTTCATTTAATATAAAACACCAAGAAATTTTTTTTAATTTTAAAAGATAATTATACATTCGATTTTGCAAAACAATCTAATGTAGTTGTGTCTTACTTGAGTAATAGTTTAGAATTAAGTGTTACCGAAAAGACTGAAGTCTCTTTAATATTATGGAAAAATTATAGTGTTTTCGAAAATAAATATGCTGCATGGCTTAAACAAGATGTCGAATTTAATTTAGTGCAAATTGAGAAAAATGCTACTAAAGCAGGTAAGATATATTCATCAGTATATTATGATTATTTAAAAAACTGACATTTTTTATGGTTAACTTAATTTTTGTTTTTATTAATTTATCTAAAAGTAGTTTTATATTTGAAGGCTAAACATTATGATGTTATAATATTGTACAATATTTTATTTCTATATATTTTTTGAAGGTATACAAACGACTGAACAAAAATATAAAGTTTCACTTAATGAGGGCGTCAGAATCAACAAAACCACTGCTAACTTCATTAACAGTATGCTTTCTCCAAGAGATGTGATGATTAAGAGAATTGTTTTAAAGCTTCTTAATGAAAATATTAAAAACTTAGCACATACTTATAATAGTATTGTTCATGACCGCCATGCTCATAAATTTTAGAATGCGTGAATCGACACACGATGCGATGATAACTACAAAACAATTTCGAAACCTATAAATATATATATACATACATGGATGCACTCTTTCACGTCATTGCATTCAATAATTAAAACGAAAACTTTTACTTTTTATTGATATTTATTTATAAGTAATTGAAAGACGAAAGATTCCAAAATTGTGATGCCGAGATATTTTCATTCTTGAAGTTTAGAACTTTAAAACACAAATAAAAGACTCTTCGCCTCAAAGTATTGAACATTTTCTCCAAAATTCGGTGCTTCAGTCGTTTTTTTAATCAGCTGTATCCAGGAGTTGAATGAAATCTGGAAATCAAGGAAAAATCATGGAATTTTCTAGGACATGAAAAGTAAGGAAAAGTTAGGAAATTTTCAAACATTTATTTTTGTCGATACTCGGGCATAAAATGAGATTTATTGCACGCGGAGCATGCTATATAAAAAAATAATACATTGTGCAGCTGAAAGAGGGGGAAGGGAATTTTTTAAACCTAAACCCACGTGAAAAGTCACACATGGTTCTCATGTGGTAATCATGTGGTTTCTACGTGGTTTTAATGTGGTTACCACATGGGAACCACATGGAAACCATGTAGGAACCAGGTGTGATTTTGCTGTGGGTTCCCATAAGGAAGTACGCGATTCCCACATGGTTTCCACATGATTTTTACATGGTCACCACAAGCTATGTGTGAAATAATTTTACAGAATGCTAATTATGCAAGTGATAACCTCATGAGAACCAAATGAAAACTATATAAATACCACATAAATACCACATGATGACCATATGGGAACCACATGAGTCCCATATGGTCTACTAAAAATAATAATTTTTAAGCTTAGCCGCTCAGTTTGGGTGTTATCATCCCGATGGTAAGACCCAAACTGGGCAGCTAAGCTTAAAAATTCTTATTATTAACAACTTTATTGAACAACAAAAAATAAAAATGATTATTTTCAGCAGACCATATGGGAATCATGTGGTCCCCAAATGGTGATCATGTGGTATTTATGTGGTTTTCATTTAGTTCCCATGTGGTTAACACTGGCATAATTAGCATTCTGTAAAATTATTTCACACATAGCTTGTGGCGACCAAGTAAAAATCACGTGGGAACCATGTGGGAATCGCGTGCTTCCTTATGGGAACCCACAGCAAAATCACACCTGGTTCCTACATGGTTCCCATGTGGATCCCCTGTGGTAACCACATTAAAACCACATGATTACCACATGAGAACCATGTATGACTTTTCACATGGGAACCTTTTTTAAAACCTTATATTTACCAGCTCTATTCTGTTAACAAATAACATAACAGCTTCTATTTTGTTAACAAATAACGTTAAAGTATATATTGTAACGGGATTTTTGTAAAAAAAATTGCACAAAAGTAAAGTGACGAGGGTGATTTGACGCAACACTCCAAAGATATCAAGGCGCGTACTCTACCACTGACCCAAAAACTCGCTCATGTAAACTTGGTGGTAAGGTGATTTGGCAGAACATTTTTGAAAATTTAATCAGTTCTTCGTTAGATTATACTTGATGAATCTGTAAAGTTTCAGCAACAAGTACAATTGCATTCGGGAGTTATAATAAAAAAAAAAAATTATCAATGTTTTCATAAAAAAAAAAATGTTTTTTTCATAAACACGGTTTATCTTTGTGAATCGGCTCCAAAATTTAAACAGTTCTTTATTCGATCTTACTTGATAAGCCTGTAAAGTTTCAGCGAAAAATATAAATGCGTTAGAGAGTTATCGTTGTAACCATTTCGCGCACACACGCACATACATGCATACATACATACGTACATACATACATACATACAGACATACATTTTTCAAAAACCACTTTTTCTGACTCAAAAACCTCGAAAACATCGAAATCTATCAAAATCTTGGATATCGATTTTTTCACCATCACAAAGCTTTCTCTTGGAGAAAGCAAAAAAAGACGACGAACTACAGCTTTGTGTGGTAAGTTAAGCGCTGACGAAGTTAAGAAAAATTAAAGTTGGACAATAATTCGCCTGGTGTCAGATTGATTTCTAAGATAGTTGATCCTTATTATGCAATAAATATTGAAAATGCGTATAAGAAAAGATCTGGTACGCAATTGCCTTCTGAAAGAGCTTTGTCATTAATGATCGATACTAATTTATCTAAATAAGTTTATCAAACAATAAGAGATGTTGCACTAGAATATGGTCACGATTTTTTGCCACCTCATAACGAGGTAAGATTTTTAAATAAATAGTTGTAGTGCCTATGATGTCTGAAAAATCTGCAGGCTCTGATAAATCAAATTACAATATTACAATTTTATTAATTTTAGATAGTGGTTTTTAATAAATATCAAATTAAACTTGATTATTTATTTGTTACTTTGCAATCGAGTGATCTTTTTTGATATTTTTAAATATCAATAATGCGCGCATTTTACACAATTTTTAAGAGAAACAGATTCGTTCAGCTTGGGTCAAACTAGTTTTTTTTACATAAAAAAATATTGATTTAAAGATCTTTCTTTGAGAGACCCTGGTGAAAATAATATTATTCACATAATTGTTAATAAAATTTATTAGCTTTCATTAGCTTTTTTAGGTAAATATATTTTCACCTAGGGAACAAAAATAAATTCAAATATAATTTTCATTCCGGCCTTATCCCGCAAAATGACCATAATTGTTTTATTTAGGTTAGAGAAGTTAAAAATGAGTCTTATCCGAATGATTTAATAGTTACGGAAACAAAATGTGAAGTTTATCTAAAAAATTTACAAAGTCATTCACTGAAACGATTATTAAATTATTTAAATCTCAAATTTGATCGAACGGCTACAAAAAAATTAGTATTTCTTGGTAAATATGGTTTTGACGGGACAAACGCTAACGTTTATAAGCAAAAAGGCTGAAGACAAAGATGCAAAATTCAATAGTATTTTCTGTTCATCATTCGTGCCTCTAAAATTATATGATATGGAAAGTAACTTAGTATATTGGGAAAATAAAAGTTCATCTTCACCAAAGTTTTGTCGACCAATCAAAATTCTGTTCGAAAAAGAAACGGATGTTTTATGTATCCAAGAAGAAGGAGATATGAAAAAGCAAATTTCAGAGCTAAAAAACTTTGAAACTACAGGATGCTCAATATCCTACGATTTAAAGCTTACGATGATAGATGGCAAGGTGTGTACATGGCAAATAATTTTCTTAATTACTGAGGACAATCGTTATAGGGTAAATTGATTAAGCAAACATTTCGTCATACGCTATTTTTATGCCGAAAATAACGAGTCGATTATCCACATAGATATCCATGTTCATTCACATTGATTCAACATGGATATTTGCATGAATTATCTGACTAAATTAATCTACATGAATTCTTTGCATTAATTTCTGAGAATATTTAATTATAACAAGTCTATAACTTGGTGAGACAATTGATTCGTCGTTGAATTTGCACAGTACCATTTAGATGGTACAATCAATATGAACTATTTTGTACCTTAAAAGCTCCTTGTTTTTTATTATCAACCCCGCTTTATTATTATTTGAAAATTTAAGTGAATAGCCTATGCAGATATCCACGTTAAATTAAAGTAGAATCAGTATTTACCAGCATGGATAGGTGATAATCCACGTTATTCTACCCAATTAGTTTAAACATGTTGGGTTCTAAACTTTACAAAATCAACTTCATTTTCATCTAAATATATTTTATCGAAAATAATTTAAATATCTATATAAAAATATAATAATAATTTTAGATTTGCAATGCACTGAATAGATCGTCAAGTCAAAGATGTTTTGTCTGTAGTGCTACTATATCAGAACTGAATAGTTTGAAAAATGTAGTACAAAGAAAAATTAATGATAACGCATTAAACTACGGATTTTCTGTGTTGCATGCTCGAATCCGATTTATGGAATTGGTACTGCATATATCATACCGCTTAGACATTACAAAGTGGCGTGTAAGTACATGAATATGATTATTTGATAGCTCTATAATCCAAACATTAATTTTGAGTAAATATTATGACGAAAAATCTGTCAAGATAGAAACAGTAACTAAAATAGTTAATGTAATAGTTGCAAAATCAAATAATTTAAAAACAGATTTCATTAATTTTTAGCTTTTTGACATTATAATTTAGTAGTAAATCTTGCACTTTTATAAATACGAACAATATTACTAGTTCTATGTAAATAGATTAATATATGTCATTTTAGCTTTTTTTTCTTATCGTAGGTTCCAAAAGAAGAACAGGGTATTATCAATAAAAGGAAAAAAATAATACAAGATGAACTATTAAGTCAGTTAGGTATATTGGTTGATGCTCCTACTCAAAACTTTGGAAATACAAATGACGGAAACACAGCTAGAACATTTTTTAATAACCCTGATATTGTTTCAAATGCAACTGGTAAGTAGTTAGTAAACAATATTACTAATGTTACTACGGAAGTTTAAACATAAACGCATTCAAAATCATTTTGAGCCGCAGTGCATCGTTTGTTAACAAATTAATTGTGACTTCAAACGTGCTTAAGTCACTTTTGTCATATGTTCTTAATTTTTATTTTTCGAAGTTAACAATTTATCCATACGTAAAGATCGCGCGGGAAAATAAACAACCAATTTGTGAGCGAGAATTAGATAGTTACAACGACCAATCTTGTAACAAATGGAATGATTATCATTTATTTTTGAGAGTAAGACACTGATTAAAATAAAGCATTTTAATTTAACAATTAAAATATAAATAAAATATAGTTTGTTTACCAAAAACGTTAAGAAATTGTATGTTGATAGCACTAAAATATATTAAAACTCTTTTAGAATTTGACATCGTCTTATTGAAAAAGTTTCAAACCATTTTGGGCACTATATCAAGTAGTAATAGAATTAATACAGCTGCCATATATAGATATATATAAGGCTTTAAGGATACTTTTATTAAAAAATTCAGAAAATTTTACAAAAAAAGTATATTTATCTTTATAGTGAAAAATGCTTCCCTGAAGAGCTATGAATTAATTAATTAGTGCTGAAAACCCAATTATTGCCAAAATTGACATCTTTGGCTCCCTACCATTTTGGTAAAAAGTAATTTAAATAAAGTAATTAAATCTGAAAAAATTCAGGTGCACTGGAAATTGTTTCTGGAACATATTTACCGTAGGTTGAAGAAGCAATAAATTTTTGATCTTTGATTTGACCATGAACGACCTATATATACATACATATATATTTTTGATATATATATAATATATAAGTGCGCGCTAGAAAATACTGTGCCATCATCTCATTTATTATGGTTAAAAATGTAAAATACAACGACATGTTGTTTATCATGCACATAAGGATTGTGCACTTAATGATTGTGCACAGAAATTAATGACTTAAATTTTATGCACAATACATTTTTAATTGTGCACACTATTTTAAGTTGAATTAAAAAACTAAAATATAATTATTATGCTTGTGCATAATAATTTTGTTTTATTATGCACATAATATCAACACTAAACTGTCAATGTATTATATTGTACACAAAGGATCGTGCACAATGTAAATTATTCTAGTCAAGTTGATTATTAATCTTAGAACGAGTGAAAGAACTCAGAGTGAGTTCCGACAAAAGGAAAGGGTTGAGTGAGTGAAGGGTTCTTTTTAATTAACACACAAGTTTTCGCGGTACACAAAAGGCACTTGCTTTGGCGTAAAAACCCTCACGGTTTAGAGGGAAAAGCCTCAGCAAGTGTAAGCTTTATTGAAAATAAGGAAAGTGAAACCATACAAATAAAAGAAAGAGAACAGTGACTCTAAATGAGAAAAAACTCAAGTGAAAGACGCGAGGTACCTTTTCCGCACGCAGAGAGAGCTCTCTTACCGCAAGGACGAACGCAAAAACCGCCGCTGAAGAGGGCGTAGAGCAGGCCCCGTCGTATTCCGCCGCCGCTTCCGTCCTGGTCCTGGAGGTCTGGAAGCTGGGCCTGGGGAGCGAAAGGATGGTCCGCAACCGTGCACCAAGCGCGCCCCGACGTCTCGGAGAGCCAGACGCTTGGCACGAGGGCAACAAGGGGTGTTGCCGCTATTCGCTCGCCCCGAAGGAGTCACGTACAACACGTGGACACCTTCGCCAACAAACCTTAAAACTATCGCCTCGAGGCACACTCACACACGCGCACAAATACACACACGCGAATGACGCGATCACGAATTTTCCGCTAAACACAACAAACACGGCGCAGAACGAGGTGAACAGTGATAGCTCTGAGAAGAACAAGTCACTGGCTCACCGTACAGAGAAAAACGTCGAAAAGCGTAAGGAAGCCAAACGTGCGAAGCGCTAGGCAGTCCGAACAGGAATACGCGCGCGCGGGCCCTTCGCGCGCTCGCAAGCGGGGCCGGCGGCGCGCAACTCGACGCATGCGCGCGCGCTCTCAACGTCGTATTATTAAAAAACTTTTCTTAAGGATGAAGATCATACACTTATATAGTTGCATAATTTAAGAGCGTGTCAGGCAGACAAAATTTAGTTTAGAAGCGAGTAGGTAACAAGCTAGTGATAAATGAGTACACATTTATTAAATTTTATTTATTTATTAGATAACCTCGATGTCCTTAATAGCCTGGATCTCCTGGATGTCCTTCATGTCCTGGGTTTCCTACACGTCCGTGATATCCTGGATTTGTTTGTTGTTCATGATGTCCTGTAAGTACTCTTCTTCTTCATTCATTTTTCACTAAAAAAGATGAAGAATAATTGAAATAAAATCATTTAAAAACAAACATTCGGATTTATAAAACTTATTTATACATAAAACTTATGTATAATCGACCTACATAATTTATATCAGAAAGTTCTATGTCAGAATTGGAATCCATCCCTTCAATATCTCTCAATAATTGTTCATAGAACTCGTGCTGGAGTTGTGCCGGGATGTTTTGATTCCATACCTCGCCTCCCATCATATGTTCAGGTAAATAAGTTGTTATAGGTGTTCTGCAGTTTGGACATTCCCTTTTGATCAGATTCCGTACGCAATTGTTGCAGATACGGTGAGGGCAGGTTGGCAGTTTATGCAGATGCTCCTTCGAGTAGCATACATTGCACACTTGCAGAAAAAAAGTATATTAGATATACTACATATCTCATTGAAATTATTAATTCGTCTATTTTATTACAGAATTACAGTAATTATTATATATCCTAAATAAGAAATAATTAAAGCAATCATTTAACATGACTTTATGTCGTAATTTTAATAGGCAATTAATTATAATTAGTTCTTAACAATTTAAAGAAAAACTAATTTTCTCTTTTAAACGACGTTATCCTTCGGTATTTTAGTTTTGACTACATCATTAAGATCAGACTATCGATCCTCCCTAGCCTAGGGTAAAGAAAAAAATAACGAGTCTTTTTCCTTTAAGATTTTGATAGACAATGCCACTTTTACAGAAAATGAGAATATCTTTTATTGTTCGGTTTTCATATAACATTAAAGATGATTGTATTTTATATTTAGTGAAGTAAGAAATCAAACAATAAAACAGGTTTTCAATTTTTGACAAAGATGGTATTGGCCATATAAGCGTTAAAGAAAAAAAATAATTTTCGTCTTTACCCATTCTTGAAAAGATTGAATATCTCATCTTGAAAATGCAATGTTTCAGTTTCGTAACCCTCAGGTGCTTACTTTATGCTACCATTTTACTTGTGATAGCTTTTACAAAATTTAGTATTTTGCTGATAACGTAGCGTAAATCTATTAGTTATGATTAGAAATCAGTTATCTACGTATTGATAGCATACATTTACTGAATCATAATTATAAATGTTAACAATTGAG
>JAZHPH010000479.1:0-59954 GCA_037356405.1 Nasonia oneida | reverse complement strand
TGTATTGAATTACATATTTACAGTTATTTTGTGTTAGGGGTGGTTTAATCCCCCTTAGGGATAATATTTATGAAAACACCGAAAGACGTCAACTAAATTTTGTTATTAAGGATATTTAAACATTTTTTCCAATTTTTTTTAGTCGGTTTAAACATTTTTATTATAAAATTATGCCAAAAAATATATGTTTTCAACCCCTAAAAAATAGGGGATGCTACCCTTACTCTTAAATCACCATGAAATACTTGCTCTTTTTGTAAGAAATAACCTCCAATTTGTTTCATTGAAAAATATTAATTTTAAGCCGAGATATTTAAAAAAAACGCTTTTTGGGGGTTAACTTTAGGGGAGGTTTTTACCCCTTAAAAGTGAAAATTAGCCGATAAAAAAAAATATGTGTCTCTTATTTTTTTATGTTCTACAACATATATGAAAATCATCAAAATCGGTGAGTTCGGGTTGGGTACCTTTCCTTGTTAGACGGCAGCAAGATACTCCCATCTATCACTCTGTTACGTCCGGGATATATCCGTTTATAGGACCCCCTCAATCATGCATCAACAATTCTCTCCACCAACGCTACCATTGCTGCGGTGTCGCCGCAGAAAGGGCATAGTCCCGGCTTGTGCTCCTCGTGTGATTTCGCTTCTCAAAGAACACACGGTTATAGAGGTCTTCGATAGTGCGTGCCTTCCTGCGTCTCTGTGTGACCGGTCAAGGTCTTTTTAAAGGACCTACGGCTCCGACTGTGGTTGACATACAGCTTGCATATTCGGTTTCCCTTTCTGCTACTGCAGCTCATCTCCGCTCCGTGCGCTGATTCATCGAGATACTCTTTTTTATGAGTTTCGTTCAATCGTCCCTCATTTACACTCCCACCAGAATGCCATACATTCACTCCCTCAGAGGACTGCTGCTCTCGTAAGTCCATCACCCGGCAGATTGCGAAGATGTTAAAGCTACCGTCTACGACAAGGAGCGGATATACCGATAGGTATCATCAAATTATTAGCAAGACAGTGTATATAACGTATGGTAGCTACTATGATAGCGTTTCCCGGCTCGTTAGACATTAAATTAGGAAGTAATAATAAAAAGAGAAGAAAACCATAAATATCTTGGCTTACCTTTTGATTTTAATTTGAAATGGGATAAACACATAAATTATACTGTCAAAAAAACTAAGTATTTAATTATTGTTTTTGCGAAAATAAAAACATTAATGATGATTTATTACGCATTTTTTCAAAATAGAATTTTATAAGTATAATAGTATAAGCGTATGAGAATATATATGTGATAATATATAAGTATAAAAGAAGTAGATATTAGGCGTATTAATGAAATTGAGAAATAACTACAAGTCTAACAATGTGTTGCTCGAGGTGCGGCTATTATAAAATTTATACATGAAATGCAGCGTATAGTGTACGTCGAAACACTGAAAGTCTTCGCCACATCGCGAGCCCCTATTTATACGTGAGAGGTAGAATACGCAAAAGTAAGAGGTAGTGACGATTTAGCACAGAGCGGTGAGGTTACATGTACTAGCAGGGAAGAAGAGTGCAAAACAGGAGAAAGAGAGAGAGAGAGAGAGAGAGAGAGAGAGAGAGAGAGAGAGAGAGAGAGCGCGATGCGGAGATAGAGAGAGCGAGAGAAAGGAGAAAGCGGGCGATTTAGCGTCTTCGCAGTACTGCAATAGTGAGAGTAGGAGGCGGCGGTGGCGGCGGCGGCGATGACCGTGAAGTGTGCAAGATCTAGAAATCGATAATTCAGCCTTTAAAAGAAACGCGGGATGAAGGCCGGTCATTCAGTGATCATTTGTTCGAATACTTATTTCAAAACTCTTATAATATACTCATATAGTATGTATTATTTCAAAGTAACACTTATACTTCTACACTTGTAAAATTTTTTCATGTTGAGACTTATAGATTTTCATAATATACTCAATTATTATATTATAATATATTATATGCATTATTTTAAAGTACCCTTTATACTTCTACACTTATGAAATTTTTTCACTTTCATACACTTAGATTTTCTACATTCATTCTCTATTTTATTCATTATTCTTTATAGAAATGGAACTTGTGAATGATGTACAGGGTTTCAAAGGGGTGATTTCATCTTGAAAGAACTGGCCTACATCAATCCTTATGAAGAGTCTCCTGTTCCATCAGTAGCTTTATTCAAGCCCCCTTATGATTAGAGTTTGTTACCTTCTAAATCTAAATCTGAAAAATTGTACCTACAGCATTATTTTCATGGTCTAAGTTGGTCAGATCGTGTTGTATCGTATGATAAAATTGACGCTGTAGCACAAAAAATAAAGGATTTAGCTGAAGGTAACTCACTCACCATTAGGGTAAAGGGTCAACAAAACCAAAAGTGATTACAGCCCTACTTCGAGGAGGTCAAGAATCTTGAGGACGCTGGCTGCCCATCCTTGAGATCTGATCGATTCAGACGACCGATTGTCTGCAAATACCATCCAGAGGGTTGGCAAAATAATTATGCTGTACAAAATGTACAGGCAATTCAACGCTGGATAGCTAGACTGGTGCAGATTTCACATCTAGTTACCGACACTCTACGACCTTCGTCATCAGATTCTTCTACTGACGGAAATTAAGCAAGTATTTATAGTATTTTATACTCATCAGTTTTTTAAAAACAGATTTTAATTATTTTTTTAATGTTTTCAGGCACTATGGACCTCATTAATCTTGCTGCCAAAACTCCATCCTTCCTACCAACGAGGCGGATTCGGGATTTGGAGCTTAACAAAATGTACAATATTACCAAAATGAAAAAACTGCCAACCTGCTATGGGATGAAAATCGTGTTGGAGTTAGACGAAACTTTCAATGTATTTCTTCCGACAAAAGTTAATACTCTACTAACAGAGAATGATGAGGCGTATGCTAACTTTCAAGATGAGTTAGCAAAGAGAGAGGTTTATTCGAAATCTTTAGGAAGTTGTTTGATTGAATTTGAATGAATTCATTTTACTACAATGATTTTATTTTGAATTTCAATTTTCTTTTATAATTAGACTGTATTACATAATTGACTTGTGGTCTTTAGTATGTTTAACCATTTTCAATACTAATATTTAAGTTTATTTTATTGAAATAACTGCGATTTTTCTTCATTTTTTCTTCAAGAATTTTCATTTGTCTACTGTGTGACTAGACTGTAGTACATATACTCATCCATTTTTTATAAGATTTATCATTTTTTAAGATTCTATCTATGTTCAGTATTTCCTTATATTTATCATTTTTTTATTACTTTTTATAAGAGACATCTGACCACTTTAATATTTTAAATATAAGTTTATAGTTTGAATGAAGGCGCAATGAATCATTACATAAGGGGAAAACATTACTCATTACTACATTTTCTTTTTTGTACTACTTTTATGATACGCATCTAGTAGAAATATTAAAATAAATGTAATATTAGATAGATAACCCATTCCATCTTCACATCCTTTCTCCTTCATCAATATAGAAAGAATAGAATTAAGAAAATAATAATAAGAATAATAAGAATATAATATAATATTAATATTATAACATTAACCCATTAAAAACCAGGCAAAATCTGGCAGAGATATCGAGAAACGAACTGCACCATCCTTCGCATAACCAAAAAAAAGTACCCATGTTTTTTCTTTTGTCAATTACAATTGTTTGTAAAAATTATTTAATCAAATTATCGAAAATTTCGGAATTTAGCAAAACTGATGGCGGATATCGATTCTGCGTGCAAAAACACGACAAAAACCTATTTTATGTGTTTTTGTCAGAGTTCAATTTGTTAGTGTAAAACAAGAATAAACTTTCCGCATGTAAATCTTTCAGAACGCATCATGAAACAAGGAAGTATGAAAAAATGCGGGATAAGTACGTATTCGTCAAGAACTGAATGGTTCTGTACGAAATGTTGGAAACCTCTTTGCAGAAAACACAAAGAAGATCACGGCAATGAGCCATAATTGGATTGATAACTCGGAAATTTATTGAAACTTTTGCTACTTTGCGCACGATTGTTCATCCTTATTTTACACTAACAAATTAGACTCTGACGAGAAAACGTTACGAAGGTTTTCTCCGGGATTTTTCCAGTATAATCGATATCCGCATTCAGTTTTGCAAAATTCCGAAATTTTCGATAGTTTGTTTAAATAATTTTTTATAAACAATTGTAATCGACAAGAGAAAAAACACAGGTATTTTTTTTTGGTTATGCAAAGGATGGCGCAGTTCGTTTCTCAATATCTCTGCCAGATTTTGCCTGGTTTTTAATGGGTTAAAAAATCTTATTTATTTAAAACTCTGTGCATGTTTCGAGTTCGGATGCAGGTTGCCGCGTGGGTCGTCGGTAAACACACACACACACACACACACATAAGAAAACATTTTTAAACTCTATACATGCATCGAATTCAAATGCCAGCTGCACGCGTCGGAAGTCGGTATGACAGATTTACCCGTCGGTAAGAAAGATTTACTAGTTAGCGACTGTCGGTATTCGGTGGCGCCGTAGCCGCGCTGGCACCGTAGCCGTTCAGCCCCTACTACTTTTAATCGTTACCACGACGGTCTGCTCGTGTTCAAACTTATGCGTAAATTCATAATTTATCCGTCGATCTCTGACCTTTTCTTTGTTAGACACTTATAATCTGCGTAATCACAGAGGTTTATATGAGCACCTGGCGCACTCGAACTTTTGGTTCTTTTTGACGACCTTACCTAGATTAAAGCACGCATGGAATTCTCTCCCGCAACGTATCACTGTCATCGAGCAGTTATCCGAATTTAAATCTAACCTTAAATCATTCATGTCGGCATTTAGTTAGTAAACTTTGTTATAATATTGTTCGTTACCTTTTATACATGCAAATGAACCTGAGTTTGTATATTGTTGTGAGGGCATTTATGCTCGTTAATATAATAATAAATAAATAAATAAATAAAATTAATTTTAATTTTTTCCATATATCGAGGACCTCCGATGTATGTTGATGGTAGTATATAGAGATTTTCAGTATTTTCTTTTTTTTCAAAATTATTAGAAATATTTGAAGTACTATTAACGACTGCTTGTAATAAACCTTAGTAACATTATATACCTAATTGTTTTTGGTTATTTCTTAAAAAGTTTAAGTGATTATCTTCTATCATTGCATAATTGTGTATGAAAAATTGTTACAACATTGTCCTGCATACAACAAGAGACAACAATTTTTTCATTTGGTCTATAGGCAAGTCTATATGAATAATATCGCAAAAGTGTAAGATTTAGTACTGTATCCCAAATCACCTAGCGGAAACATTATTGAAAAAACCATTGGATCGACGAATTGTGATAATTTATTCAAATACATATTTTGTGGATAATTTTCTGATAATTCTTTAGGGTATATACGAAGATCGTAATTTTCTGGCAAACCTGAATCTGAAACAATAATTGCAGCACACTCAGCGGTCACTGGTTTATTATACACATGTTTCTCTTTTCCGTCTTATCGTTTAATTAAGTAATTAATTCAACAAAACGACTTTTAGTTGGAAACTTGTATGCAGGATAAAGAAAAAACAATTTAAATAAAGTAACGTATATTAATTAAGAAACGTCCCCACAAATTCAAGCTAATGCACAGACTAGGAAGACATACGGAAAAAGATTTTGGACCAATGTGATCTGCATTATGACCAGCCCGATGAGGAAGTCTGGCTGTCACTACAGTGAAAACACGTAGATTTTCACCGCCAAAAAAAACTCTCACTAGGTAACGAAGTTATGTCCATGGATAATGTAAAATGTTGATATGTATGTATGTATGTATGAATATGTCAGTACAAAGTCTGCGTAGATCTGTGAGAGGTTTAACATAAACCTACGAATTTGACTAGGTACGTGCGCATGTACAGACACTTGGTCAGTGTCCCACGCTCAATAAAAACTAGACCCTTACACAGATCTGCCAAACCTGTTGTCGTGCTCAGTGGGTCTCGGACGGCAGGAACCCTGCTTCGGCACACATTCTGCAAAAAGAGACTAGGCCGGTTGGGGAGCCTCTAAGGGGGTGCCTAGACTGACTGCAGGATAGCCCGAGACTTGTGCACAAAGAATCGGGAGCCTTGTACGGGTATCCTCTTAACCACAGACTATAACGCCTATGTGTATTTTTTCAGCCAAGAAACGAGTGGCAGGGTTGAGAGGACCCATAAGCCACTGTAGCGACGTAGAGAGAACAGGAGCCACTACGTCCATGCCCACGAGTACGTCTTAGGTCTAGGACCAACGAAAAAAAACGAACATGAATGAACATGAATGATCACGTTAGCCTGATCAGTCAGTCAACAACTTGAAGCTGAAGGACCAGGGTATGATCACAAGTAAAGTCTGGCCTGAAAGGTCGAGTTTTCCTGCTCCAGATAAATCTGCTATGACCACTATCAACTTAGTTAAAACTATGGTGATAAGTGTCGCACGTCCCAAGGAGCCAGACCATCCTCTTCTGGAAAGACAAGAGCATCAGGTGACGAATGTAGACCGCTCTATATTTATGGGGACAGAAAATAGAAATGCGACAAGGTCAACATTCAGGGCTTCGTCTACTCTCATGCCAGGACATCAGGACTCCAGTCTGTACGAATGGAACGAATACGCAAATATGAACTATACGAAATTAAAATCTAAAGCCGCAACAGTTATTTTACGTTCTTGAAAAACACGCTCAAGCTCTAATACAAAGATGAAGGAAATGAAAAGGAACGAACTTAAAGTTAATTTTTCCTGCAGCTGGGAAACAACTATTCAATGTAAGATATTATAAAGATAAAGAATCAACGTTTAAGTTCTGCCTAAGATTCGAAAGTCTAGTCAGAAAATACGAGAACCATGAAGGAATCACCAAGCTGACAGAAGTTGAGCAGAAAAGCCCGTTTTACAAAGCAGAACTGCAAGCTTTTCTAGAGATAGTCATGGCGGAAAGTTTGGAAATTCATGGTACGAGTTAAGAATTATTCATATAACCAACTAAAATACTTAACCTTTTTAGATTGACAATGCACGCCAGAAAGTTCCAGAGAAGTCTGCGTTATTTGGAGAGACGCTCCAAAAGCAAGAACAGGCCGCACAACTTCGACCACGTATCATCTGACTACACTAAACCGATGAAAGAGCGTGAGTTCTCGCACACGAGACCAACCTAAATGAAAACAGAGGATTGGTCAAATCAGGAAGGACGAGAGCAAGTCGTTTCAGTAAGTCGCATTAAACTCGCCAGTTAGACGACTAGCCTTTCGATCGCCAACGCCAGCAAAGGTACTTTAATCACCAATCCAGTAAGCATGTATGTGACTCTAAATGAGTAAGATAAAGCGACACACAAGTTTATTGTAGATTCAGGCGCGGCAGAACACATGACAAACTCTAAACTCATTTTAACGCAACTGCGCGAAAAGGCTAACTATGTAATAAGTTGTGCCAATAAAGATAAATAAACCAAACATAAAATCAACTAATCAAGGTAGAGTCAAGTTTGAATTATCAAATGGTAAAGTAATAAAGCTAGATAAAGTAATATACGCGGAGAATTTAAGTAAAAATCACTTATCACTTAAACGGTTCATAGATCAAGGTCTATGTGTGTATCCGGACAATAAAACAATAATTGTTTACAAACCAAATACGAAAGAAAAGATCTTAGAAGGAAAGTTTGAAAATCCGTTTTGGATAATTGACTTGAAGTTGAAAAAAATGAGAGCCAAGCGATACACACAAATGCTCTAGTCTCACATAAAAGCAATAAAATAACTGTTAAGAAAAGGGTAACGTTTTGCGATGAAAACGTAATTATAAACTCGACAAGTTAAACTAATGACAGTAAGTCGACAAGCGTGATAAATACTATGAACTTGTGGCACATTAGATTAGGACACACGTCTCGGAATAAAGTAAAGATCCTGACAAATTTGTATCCGAATATTAGGGAATTTTGGGAGAATGACCACGGTGTGTTCTTTAGAGTTTGCGAAATATATAAAGTAGCGAAAATGAATAGGCTGAAATTCGAAAATAACAAGGAGATGGTAAAGAAACCATTGGGAAGAGTCAGTGCTGACACAATGGGATCTATAACGCCAGCTACTCGTCCGAAAGGCTGCAGGTTTATAGTTGCGTTAGTGGATAATTATTCACGCTTTGCAATGGCCTATCCAGTTAAGCAGAAGTCAGACGCTACTGAGTGTATTGCCAACCTTACAGCGAAATGTAGAAATATACGCGGAAGAGATGAAAAATTCTGTTATTTAGATTGCGATCAAGGTACTGAATTTACCAGTGGGAGTCCACGGAGGTGTTGGATAAATATGGCGCGGAACTAAGAACAGTTTGCCTGTATACACCACAGCTGAACGACATCGCAGAACACTACAATCAGATAATCCAGAAGATCATGAAAGTTTTGACTTATGATTTAAGACTGCCATCAAATGCCTGGGATCTGGTATTGAAAGATGCAGTGTACAACCTGACACCCCACAAGTCAATCAACTCCCATGGTAACTAATCAGTATTGAACAAGCAAAGAAAACAACGAGAGAATGAATCAACAAACGAACATGTTGTAAATCAACGTAAATACAGAGAAGTGGTTGGTTCTCTGATGTATCTGGTATCAGGTGCAAGGCCGGACTTGGCCTACGCAGTCAACATGCTAAATAGACATCAGCAGAATGTAACCGAAAACGAATGGAAAATGGTCACCAGGTTATTTAAGTACATTGCCTACTCAAAGAGTTGACAATTAACGTACAGAGGATTAAGTGAAGGAATGGAGTCATTCTCAGACGCGAGTTTTGCAGATTGCAAGAACTCACTCACTACTAGCGGTTATGTGGTTACGTTGTACAAAGATATGATAGCATGGAAAACGCACAAACATGCCTATGTGGCTCTGTCAACATGCCAAGCCGAATATGTGGCTATGAGTGATGCTTGTAGAGAAGCAATCAGCATGTGTCTGTCATTAAAAGTAATTCCAGATATGATGTACTTTCCAATCATCTTATGGTGCAATAACAAAGCAGCAGTAGCTTGCACAAAGATGGATAAAAGTAATAAACTCAGGCGTATGACGGAGGTACATGAGGACTACGTTAAGCAGTGCGCTCAAAACGGCTATGTAAAAATAGAATGGATAGGATCAAAGGAGAAAAGAGCAGATATTTTTACTAAGCCTTTGCCCTCTGATAGTCATAATAGACTTACTAAATTAAGACTAGGAAATTAACATAGTTTTCATATTACAGAATAACTCTACAGTAACGACCGTGAGCAGAGGCGCAATCGAAGATGGCGGATTAACAGATCCAAAGGAAGACTTGACGATGTCGAGTAAAATCGGGAGATAGTGTTGGAATATTGGCGATATCACGCGACATCGAGCCCTGTCCGATGGCGGGACAGCGCCCCAAGATGTTAAGCTGTCTCAATCACGTGAACCGCCGCTGAGCTCAGCGGCGCTCTCCGCTCGCCGCCTCACTGCTTGCCAGCTCCTCGAGCCAGCAACACACTCTCCACTCACGTCACGCGTCTAAGCCCTTTTGTTCTTCTAAGCTATAATAAAGCTACGTTTATCATCTTACTTCTTTTGTAAAGTGTCTCTTAATTTACGTATCACCTTATTCCTAATCGCGCCTAGAAAAGCCTTATATACCGACACATATATTACAAGTGCGGCAACCATGACAGTGCTAACGCGTACTGGCGCCACCTGGCTCCAGCTTGCAGGGCTAGATAAAGTTATTCTCAGCGCGCACAGAGCTAGGCACTGCATGCGGCGGAGATATTTATTTAGCACGGGTAGTAGAGAAAAAAGCGTAATGCGTTGCCTCATCTAAAATCATTTTCACACCCGTAGTGTGTTGAATAATCTCAAAGTAAAAAGCTAATAACAGATATTAGATCTTACCAGGGTTGGTAGCTTTTATTCGTATCTTTGTGTGTTTTTAAAAGACAATAAAAACAGGTGATTAAAGAATATTTTTCACGATATAAGAAATCAAAGCTAAGTATAATTGATAATATTTCTTAGCAGTTATTAGTTCTTTAAAAAACTAGTACTAACTAATCATAAGAATTATAAACGCTTGTAAATCTAAATTACTGTGTGTAAATATTTTTTTAAATCTATAAGAAGTTATTAGCTTTAAAAATGAATTTATTGGTCTCAAAGAACAATCAGTGAAAAAAGAAAGAAAAGATTACAACAATTTAAATGTTGGAAAAAACAATCGAATTGAAATAAAAGTGCGTTTCGTCCCGAATCTCTCGCTAGGCTCATCAGTAAGATGACGAGAGATTATATCTTAGACGCAACATGGTAAACCGAAAAGAGATATATTTATGGAATTGACTGAGAAGAATCACTAGAGACAGTAGAAAAAAGGTTACTGTCCACCTAGCGGCATTGAGGTAGAAAATCTTCAACATACACTTGTACAACTTAACATCCATTTCTCGCCGCTATAATTAACTTAATTCGTAGTAACCTGATCGGTCTTATCCGTATTGAAATTTTTTTGCAAGATCTGAGATGAGATCCTAAAATCTTATTCAAGATATGATATAAAATATTGTCCAAGGTCGTACACAAGATCTTATCATTAATTTTCTACCATGAACCTACGTAAGCTCTCACATAAGATCGCATATAAAATCTTACGTTCATATTAAGAGAAATTATCTTTTTATAACACATGCACGATTTCTGCATTTTTTAGATCCAAAAAGCGGGCTTAAAGTGACCTTTTTTTTACCGGCTAAAAAAACAGGCAAAAAACTTTTTTTGCCCGCTTTTTGCAAAGTATTTGGGTATTAATTTTTCTCATATTTACCTTACTTTGCGATAAATCTAATTATTTTTAATTCGTATCTTTTAAAAATAATGTATACATGAAACTGTGAAAAGCAGTTTGAAAGAGGTGACCTGATTAGTGCTGCATCCCTATATATCCCTATATAAAAAAGTCATGACCAGATGTTGTGAAGCCAAAATAGACGTTTTGTGATTGGCTCATGTAGTGTGCATGCGTCAAAGTCAGGAAGTCTTTTAAGTTAGGGTGCGCGAAGCGCGCTGTTCAAACTCTAGTATAGGTAGAAAACGCAAAAATCAATACATGCGTTACAAAAAATGTGGTATGCACTAAGGGTTAAGTGGGCTTTTTGACCTTGTATGGTTGCAGTACTCATCGTCGTCGTCGTCGTCGTCGTCGTCTCGCTAACGCACTCGTCTTCAGCTCGGGCTAACTCGCCTCCGACTCGTACTGCAAACTCCACACTCGGCTTAAAAAGCCTACTTTTCGCCCTTAATACACAATATACTATTTCGTTGATGACTTACTCAAGATTTTGCATAAGATTTTATGTAAGATCTTCTGTAAGAACTTGTAAAAGATTTATTATAATAACTTGTGTAATATCATGTACACGTTCTTGCTTGAGAACTTAAATGAATATTTGATAAAGATAATTTTTCTTATTATGGACGTAAGATTTCGTATGAGATCTTATGAAGATCTATCGTAGATTCGTGGTTGAAAATCGATGATAAGATCTTGTGTACGATCTTGGAAAAGTCATTAATTACATCTTTTTAGAAAGATTTTAAATGTTGCCGTCTGTTGAGCACTAACACTTTGAAGCGTTTGTTGGTTATATAATGAAATTAGGTTTTCTAAATTTCATCACTTTTTTTAGATAGGTTAAAAACAAACAATTTAGAATAGTTCCCTAGTGGAAAAAAAATGTAATAAATTCTAATAAATTGTAATAAAACCTAAAAAATGTAAGAAAATGTAAGAAACTGTACCTTTTTGTTGGATTTTGGACCTTTTTTCTCATACGTTGTTGGACACTTTCTTACATTTTCAGATTTGTTAACTTTTTTTTACATTTTATTACATTTTATTACATATGTTATTTTACCGCCTAATATAGTTAATATATTTTTGTAATTATTAATTTTATAATAAAATGTTACAATGCTTAAGAAATTGTAAGAAAAAGTAAAAAGATGTAAACAGAAGTAAGAAAAAAAAAGTCGCCATTTTCTTATATAATATTACGCTTACAGACATTTTTTACATTTTGTTATACTTTTTTACGCATTGTTGCATTTGTTGTTTGAAAGAAGAGATCCCCATGAAATCCTGGATCAATGGATTTGTAATAAATTGTAATAAAACGTAACAAAATGCAATAAAATGTAGCAAACTGTAATAAAACGTAAAAAAGGTCCGAAATCCAACAAAAACGTACAAAATGGTACAATTTGTTACATTTTCTTATATTTTATTACACTTTATTACATTTTTTATTCCCACTAGGGTTGAATTAAAAACTCAATAATATATCTATCTATTTAATAACTGCTAATTTTATATCTATTTAATAACTGCTAATCTAATTCTTAACCCACATTCTTGACATAGTATAGTATAATAAAAAAGTAAATTATTTATTGCAATCAAAATTTGCGCGTTCCTCAATCTAACAAACTATACCGACCAATTACATTCTCTTAGCAAGCAATCAGAATCATCTTTATTGATAGATCTGAGTTGTTTTTTAATCTGCAATGACCTTTTTACTTTGATTCAAGTGTTTTTTAGAGATTAGCAGAAATACATTATATTTCCAATTTTTTTTTTTTGGTAGAGATTTCGTTCTTCAAGAAATATTTCTAAAATATTTCATGCTGTAGGATAGATACTTAAGTTAATAAATTAGTGTACAGACTAACACATTTTTTTGTGGCAAAAATAATTACTTTGACTACTGGAAATCTTACTTACCACCGATTTTTTTAAACGAAGCTTACATGATAAAATTTAATAAAGTTAGTGCGAATTTTTTAAGTAACTCCAGTAGAACAATAAAAGTGTACTTCATTACTATCAATTACTATTCTATACAAACCCATTTGAATAGAATTGAAAAAATTGTATTCATTTAATAACGTTGAATTTGTTTCAACTGAGCTAATTGAAAATGGAAGTAACGGTGTGTAAAATGTTGATAGAAAAATACCTATATAACTTTCTTAATCAATACAAATGATAGCGATGATATCGATGTATAAGTGGTTGAAATCACTCTTATCTATACGAATGTGTAATTAGGCAGACTGAGGGGTCTGCTTAATCATGGTTTTTTATGTCATATAATGCGATACTAATATGAGTCTAATACAGCAACTCTACTTAATGTTCTTTATATTTATCAATTAAAAGAAATGTATCAATAAAATGTGTGTGTGTCTATAATTTTTAGTTTCAATCCGAAGGAATCAATCTTTAATAATAAGTATTTTGTAAATCAGATTAAAAATAAATAATAGTAATAAAGAAAAGTAAATGGATGAGTATTCAGATTTGACAACCATAGGCTGTTTGAATGATATTGCTAGATTATGTTTCCACGTGCGTCCGCAAGTGTACGAGTGCGTTATGGAGAAAGAACTCAATTTTATAAATTATTATACCGAGTAATAAATTGAGAAGAAAAGAAAGTTTATATAATCCATACCTTGTTTTTTGTACTGATTTTGATAAGTTTTGCCATCATCCCGTAATGCTAATTGAGAACAATGGATAGAAAGTTTATCAGTTGTAGATTCGCTAAAATTTTGTAGTACGGCTGATTGGAGACTGAAGTAAGGTAACCTTGTCGTAACATTTAGTGTATACATAGCTGAGGCCTGACAACACATCGATGTTTTCTTGACGGTTCGTAGAATCTATACTCGAACCGAAACTTAAATTCATGCATTTCGGACTTGCAATTAAAAAACTTTGAATTGTTAAATAATCAAACCTAAGAGAAACAATTTGGCATGTACTTAACTTTATAAATGTATTTTTAAATAATTTTGTTAATTGAAAAATAAATCGATACGTTGATTGCATATAAGTCAACATTATTTTACAAATAAAAATTAATTTTTATTTTGTAAATATTGAAATTATAATACAATTAAATATTTTACGCATTGAATTAAAACTAATAAATTTGAAACATCTTCACGGTTTTGAATCGTCATCAGCCTGATTCACATCGAAATTTTAATGTTCTTATATTACAATCAAACGTAGATTTTGTTATAATTTAACTGCATGTTAAATTGTATATTTCGATAGAAATGCGTATAATTAACTTTTACGCACTTGTATTGAACATTATTTTTTGATAAACCCTTTTGAAAAAAATGAGGAAATCAACAAGGAAGTGAGCATAAGATGCACTTTTACGCACGCTCCGAACTATTTCTTATCAAAATAGTATATTTCGTGTGATCACTCGTGTGATTGTCACCCTCGCTTCGCTCGGGCGACAAACCTCCTACTCGTGTAGAATCAACTTTTTCGCACTCGTATCGAAATATACTATTTCGATACAGAAGGCGAAAAATGCGACAAAACGCACACTGTATTAAAAAACCGTTTTCAATTCATCAAATTCATTGGCACGTAGTTTTTTCCAAGTAAGTTTAAATCAAATATTGATTAAAATACAGTACGTTAATGATTCTTTAAATTTATTTAAATACATTTTCTGTAAAATGCATTAAATAATAAAAATAGACAAGATTACGGCGTCGAGTTAGTATTTCACTTTGTATGTTATTCCGTTTTAAAAATGATGGAATTATAACTTTAATTAACAATGACTAGAAATTTTATATGTTTATGTATTAGGAATGTTGACATGCAAGCTCAGCCCAGAGGGCGTCTTGGATTCCAGCCCTAATCCTGTGTTAAATGTATATTTATATATACGCTCATGCATGCGCAGTGCGTATACAAATCACGTGACATAACTCACACATGCAAGAGCGTGTCTGTGAGCATCTATATAGATATACATTAAACACGGATTTAGGGCTGGACACCAAGACGCCCTCTGGGCTGAGCTTGCATGTCAATACTCCTAATTATATTAAATTGAAACTAAAGCGCCCAGTTTGATTGCCAACGCGTCTATACGATGAAATCATTTAAAATTCTAATAGCAATTAGTTTTTTCAGTTTTCGATGTATTACTATATTAGCGCGCACAAAGCTGGACCGTGGTAGCTTGCCTCCTTGTATCGCTACGGCTTGCCATGCCATGCCCATCGAAAGTGAGCACTTTTGCCTTTAGGGAAAAAACACTTTTGCCTCAGATATTTGTATTTTTATGCGCGCGTGTGTGTATGTGTATGTGTGACACACACTTATGCATGTATGTATATAACATTGGTCGGGTCGGTCTGTGCGACATCGAACACAATTCAGATTTACAACAAAATTCTACTATGAGATACTGGACGTCCCTGTTTTTATAGGCAGGCTAAAAAGAGCGTTATAGATGTACTGATTATAAAAAGCACGGTACGCAACAAGGGGCGAATTGATTTTCTCAGACCCGCAGGCGCCTGCGATGCACATGAATGCTTAATCATCATCCACGCTTAAAAAAGACCACTTTCGTCCCTAGTTGTGATATACACTACTAATTTTTTTTTATGAATACACAGACAGGGAATAGGATATTACACAGCAGTGTACATTACTAACATTCATCCGAGTCTGAAAATGCTAATTCTCCCCTTGTTGTGTACTGTGCTTTTTTATAATCAGTGCATCGATAACTTGAGTACTTTCGCCCCTAGGAAAAAAACATTTTCGCCTTAGGTATATGTACATATGTATGTGTGGGCTTGTTTATATGTATATCAAAAACACTAATAAGGTCTTTCGTTTCAGGCTTAAAAAACTCTTCTTCCGCTTCACTTTTTGGTAGGCGAAAAGTGCGTTTTTGATTCACTTGTTATGAAAAATGTTTTCAAAGAAAAATTGTTTGACAATACAGGCAATCCAGCTTGCATATATTTCAGAGAACGATCTATTTTTGCAGAAGCACTAGAACTTGATAAACAGTTGGTTACATATATAGTGTAACATTCGTGTTTCCCCTGTTGCCGGGTTTTCAGCCAGGAACTAGGATTCGGAAGGGGAAAAGGTGATTCATTACTCTGTATGTTGTAATTACCAAACATAATGATATATTATAACAAGTATTTACAACTATGGGTTGTTGCTGTTAGAGCCCACCTCCAACAGAAATCGAATCACGCGGGTATTAGAAAGATTTTGCCTTCACAAGTCGTGATACAATGGTACGGTAGAGCGGCGCGATCACAAAGTTATGGTGCGGTGTTAGTCACTGCGGTTCGTGTAACTATGAAAACATTCGGTCGCGGCAAAGTTGTGTGCACACGGCTTTGTCGGACGAGATGTTTAGTGCAGTGGCGATTTTGGTTTCCCGGTGTGCGCACAGCGGTAATCGGAAGCGTTGGCTAAGTTTTTTTTTGTGTAACCCTTAGGATTCACAGAGACGTGTGCGCATGACTGCGATCTTTTGGTACTCCCTTATAGTTTAGTCAGATTACACTTTTTCCAGGCACTAAATAAATAAAGGTAAAAGATTATTAGAAGTTATTCGGAAGGATTTCAGAATATTGTTTTTTGAGCATAAATTTTGAACCATTTATGCTATTGAAAAAAAGGATGTTACTTTTTTACAAGTATTAAAAATACTTACAAAATGAGACAAACTAAATTGAAATCCATTCATTTGTTACTCAAAAAACGGAAGAAACCGCCGATTTTAGCGTTTTTTAAAATTTTCTATAATTAAAAATATTTTTAGAGAAAATGGTTTTTCTCTATCTGATGTTGTCCCTCGGTGGTGATCAAGAATATTGGTTTGTCTCTATCGGTCTTCTCGAGGCAGATTGTGTGGTGAGAAAGGAGATAAAGAACTTTAAGACATTTTCTCTTTTCTTCTCAAAGTTTCGACGGTCAATGTCGTCCTCATCAGGAGACTGATGTGAAAAAATTTTATTAAAAACTTGTTGTATAACAATATATGTACAGAGTGAAGAATAGAACTCACAATTATGGAGAAGATCGGTACAAAGTTTTGTCGAGAAGGCGCTTACCCACCGCGCGGCGGGGGGAACGTAGGTGAACAGTGTTTTTCTCTCAGCGGTTCGGTTCTAATTCGCGAGAATACCGTTTTCTTGTAGGTGTATGTGTAGCATTTCGGAAACTAGTCTTTTATTTAAATTGATCTCTCTGTCTTTAATATGGTAGTTTTCAAAATTGAAAGTGTGATTCAGATTGTTGACGTGATCGGAGATTACAGTATTTTCACATTCCTTTTTGTTTGGCCTACATACGCGGCACTTTATAAGTAGTATAAATTTTAGCTTAAAATATTCATAACTTTTTGTTCATTCCTATTTCTTGTGTAAAACAGGCTTTTGCCAGGTATATTTTACGCAAGTTTCGTTTTACAGTGCTTCGCGCACATCGCGAAATATATAGCATTTTACACGAGGTGCCGTTCTGCAGAAATTTACCATGATACAACTGTTGAGAGGTTGACAGTTCGATGAACAGCAATCTCATTGTCAACATGTCGTTTCTGCGATATTTTGTAAAACATCGTCAAGGAGGAGGCAACATCACGGTATATAAGGTAACATACTATGAAATATTGAAGTATGAAATCTCGATGTTATATAATACCAATTTTTATATTAATTTTCTTTTACACTTTTTAGATGCAAAAGAAGTTACAGCGAGGTCAGTTTACGTATACTGGTATCGCGCAGCCAAGTCTATAGAATAGACTGTGTATCTTAGGTTTAAGTAGTTAGAATTATTCTCACTTTTTTAGATTGCTCCTGTTACAAGTTTGTTAGAATTCATTAAGAAGATAATTCGAATTAGTGTTTAGAAGACATGACAGTGAAGATCATATACTCATCTGGTATACGTGTACTGGTTACAGTAGAGGGCAACTTTACCTATCAAGTGATACGCTCATTCAATACTTTGCTTATCGAATACTGCATGCATGCCAAGAGTTCCAAGTTTTGCTATACAATTCAAGTTATTTTCTCTTATAATGTATTGTGAATGATAGTGTAAATTTTGATTGTAATAGCTCTGCACAGTCTACGTTCTGGTACATTCTGCTACATTCTGCTCATCGCAGTCACCAATTTAATAGATGGATGTAATACTTGCTGTCATATGTTAAACTTTCTTTATTATTATTATATTACATGTAAGTTTAATTGCAAACGACATAATATTTACTAGCAGGGGCACCTCGCTTCTAACGTCGCTCGGTTGATGTTAGGTATAAATGTTTATAGTTCTAAGGAAAATTAAAAAAAAAAATTATATTATAATTATAACTACAAAAAGCTTAAACGGTTGAGCTAGTACAATTTTTATACTGTGCTTGTTAGTATTACCAATATAAAATAACCGTTTAAAATAGAAATGAGATTAATCAAAGAAAGGCAAGTTTATAACAATATATTTTTAAACATAATATAACACAAACCTAAAGTTGTATTATAATTAAGGGGGAACTATACTGATAATTACAACTATTTTAAATTATATCAATTTTTATAAATCAGAATTGTACTTTATAATTATAAACATATTTTTAATTGTATATAGAATAAGAAATATTTTACTTTGGTAAAAGTACAATTTTACTGTTCCATGGCTCATTTATCGAGAATTCTAAATCTATGGTTAAAATGTATGTTTCAACTATACAAATAAAAATTGTATTAAAATTTAAAGTAGGCAAAAGTGGGAGGATAACTCTGGTTGTGAATAAACTTCTCTCAATTATATAAAAATAACCGACAACGTTTCGTCCCTGGTGGGGACCTCCTCAAGCCATATTAAACTTTTGCCTACTTTAAATTTTAATACTGTTAATATGGAGAGGAAAAATAATACTTATTATACAAATAAAAGTTATAATTTTTAAAACTATAAAACTGCTAGTTGTAATATTCATTTATAAATATTATTTAAAATTATTAAAAACTGTTGGTAAATATTGATGTATAATATAAAAAATTAATATCATAAAATAAAATTTTGTTTAAAAATAAAACATTTATTTTTATAGTTGAAACATAAATTTTAACTATAGATTTATAAGTTTTCATAATTTGGCTATGCGCAGGAAACATTTTTTGTCAAAGTGGGTTACTCGATGAAATGAGACATCGAACAGTAAAAATAGCACTTTTACCCAAGTCAAATATTTCTTATTCTAAGTACAAATGGAAATTTGTTAATTGTAAATTACATATTTAATTTATAAAAATTTATATAATTTAAAATAGTTTTTATAATCAGTGGAGTTCCCCTTTAAAATAATATTGTATTATTATTTTAAAACTGTTAAACATATATTATATTTTTTATACCACATTTCATTCTTTTTGATTTATCTTATTTTTTTACATCCGTAAGTTTTTTTTGCTATTGAAATATATACTATTATGATACATAACATTCTTGGGATGCACAATAATGCAGAATAAATCAAATTTACCTAACATTTTACTCTTGTCGAAAGTTAAAAAAAAGATAAGAAAGTTAAGAAAGTTTTTGTAGAGATTACATTTCTTTTTAGGCAAACTTATTATAGAAGTATCCTAAATTACGTCTAAAAATGAAATATATTTTATGAATATTTTTAATTAGAATAAAAATATAGTTATTGGACCCGTCAATTGACAAATTTTTGAAGCATAATTGATATAATATGATTGTACGTATTATGTAAAATATATTTAGTTTTGTGAAAAAAAAGAGAGCAATCGAATTTTCTCATTATGTTATTAGAATAAAACTATTAAATTTTGCAAAAT
Source organism: Nasonia oneida (assembly GCA_037356405.1). Lineage (NCBI taxonomy): Eukaryota > Metazoa > Arthropoda > Insecta > Hymenoptera > Pteromalidae > Nasonia > Nasonia oneida. The sequence continues at coordinate 40,123 of JAZHPH010000479.1, read as the reverse complement.
GAGATAGGGGAGGGTCCGTAATTGATCGTAACTATTGTATGAAACTGGCGTTTCAACAGCTGTAAGAATCCATGGGAAAACTCTTTGGGACATTTATCCGTGTACTTATTATAAGCATCAAATTAGGAAAATGTGAAATAAATGTTGACCATTTCAATAAAATAATTAAATCTTCAGTTATAATTTGACGTACCTATCATAATGTGATAATGGTTTTCCTTGAATAGCATTTAATACACTCTAAATTAATTCTGCTTGTTTACTTATTTCCATCTGAGGATAACCAAGCTTAATATATATAATAGTAAAATTCTGAAATAACAAACATTAGAGAATTTCTTGCCAAATTTTAAAATGTGTACTTCGATACTTGAACAAACTTACAATTATAGAAGAACTAGCTGCAGGATCTTGATACTGCTATAATAAAGCCTCTACTGGAAGTTGAACTTGAGGCCTGCTTTTGATTCTTTCGTTTATGCGTATCCACTGCAATGTACTCTTGATAGACCCTATTTACTGGTACGCGTTTGGTTACAAACTGGCGTTTCAACAGCGACATTTATTCGTGTACTTGTTCCCAGAGTTATCCCGATATTCATTTTTTGACCGCTCGATTTCACAGAGAACCACCCATATATATATATATTATTAGCGGAGAATTGTTTTGAATTATATCGGCCCATACTTCAATAATTTTGTTATCGTTTAATTGTAATACAGTGACACATGGCCAACGGGCGGGATATGCAAATCTTCATTTGTGTGTGTATATACATACTTTACAATTATCATAGTAAAGATATTATGAACCATAACTTAAGGAGAAAATATTATAATATAATTAAAATACAAATATTTTGTAAACAAAAGTTCTAAAAGTATAAGAAAATTAATGATTGAAATTGTTGGAATAGTGGAGGTTAAAATAATAATGTGATATATTGTAAGTAAGTAGTCGGCAGTAGCCTCGGTGAATGCGTCCGCTCATATCGGAGTCTAACAGGCAAGAGCGCGAGTACAGAGTATATAGCGTAGTCGGCGCTTAGATTGTACACGCGAGGCATGCGCAGTTCACTTGCTCTCGCATGAGCTCGTCTGACTGCACGAAATCGTCGCGAACCAATAGATGGCGCGACGAGTACCGTTTTGGTACTTATAATCAAGATTATAATACTTACTATATTACAACACAGTTTATAATCTTGATGAGATATATAACACATTTGCATGGTATGTTGCCAAGTTCAAGCCAAGTTCAATGTATTTTGCTAAGTTCATACCAAGTTCAATGTATTTTACCAAGTTCATGTCAAGTTCAAAATATTTTACCAAGTTCAAGTCTAAGTTCAATGTATTTTAGCAAGTTCATACCGAGTTTAATGCTTGTCTATTTTTTATAAATTTTGTTTTATCGAGACCTTTTGTTAACATATCTGCTAAATTAATTTGAGAGTCTATTTTTATAATATCAATAATGCCATTTTCATAATTCTCATTAATATAATGATATTGCACTTCAATGTGCTTCGAATTCTTTGTAAAATTACCGTATTTTGCAATCGCAATTGCACCTGAGTTATCCTCGTAAATATTAATCGGTTTATCGAAGTTGATATTGAATGATTCGCTTAATAGATTTTTTATAAATAGTATCTCGGTCACTGCTTCTGACATAGCAGTGTACTCGGCAAAGGTAGAACATTTTGTTACCGTTGTTTGTTTATGTGTTTTCCAAAAAATTAAGTTACCAAATAATCTAATTACAAAACCTGTTGTAGATTTTCTACCTACACTATCGCCTGCGTAATCAGAATCTACCATACAATCTAATATTTCGCTATTTACGTTATCACAGTACGTTAATTTGAGATCTTTAGTTTTATATAAATACTTTAAAATTCGTATTGCATATTTATAATGTGTTTGGTCGTAGCAATTTTGGTATCGACTTAAGTAATTTACGCCCAACGCAATGTCTGGCCTTGTGCCTGTACTTATATATAATAATTCGCCAATCAAATTTCTGTATTTTATATTTTCATCAATATTACTAGCTTGTTCTAGTTTTAGGTTAGTCTTCATTGGAGTATCATACAGTTTGGCATTTTCTAAAGTGTATTTTATAGCTAAAGATTCAATATACTTGGTTTGACTTAAGGTCATTTTAGTTCTATCATTACTATAATCTATATCGATTCCAATGTATTGGCTTATTTTGCCCATATCTTTCATTGCAAATCTTTTCATTAGACTAGCTTTTACTTTGTTTTTTTTAATTTTATCTTTGCAACAAGTTAAGAGATCATCTACAAAGACTAGTATATATATATTGGATCTTTGCTTGTATTATTTACATATAAACAGTAATCATAATTGTTTCTTACAAAATTTAAACTTTCAATGAATTTATTGAAACATTCATACCAAGCTGTTGGGTTTTCTCGTAATCCATATAATGCTTTTTGCAACTTGCAAACTTTATTGTCTCCTGTTTCATAACCTTCCGGTTCGTTAATATACACCTCGGTTTTTACATAACTATTCAAAAATGCTGTCTCGACATCCATTTGTTCTATAAATAGATTATTTTTACAACAGTAAGACAATACAATTTTCAACGTTTGCATTTTTCCTACTGGTGAATAAACATTCTCTAAATATTCTTTTTGTTGAAATCCTCTTACAACTAATCTCGCTTTATAAACATTATTGCTTTTCTTTTTATAGACCCATTTTACATCAATGACTTTTTTGTCTTTTGGCCTTTCAACAATCTGCCAAGTCTTATTTTTCTTTAAACTATTTATTTCAGAATCCATAGCAGTTTTCCATTTTTTATACTAGCTGGAGTTTATCGCCTCCTCAAATGTATTCGGTACATTTGCATCAACATAGTGTACATAGATAAAATGTGTTACAGGATTTCCGTATCTATTTACAGGACTTTTCTTTCTTTCCGATTTTCTTTTTACAGTTACATTGTCTCTACTTTTATTTTCCATTTCATCTAAATCATTATTTATATTTTCGTTTTCAACAATATCAATTTTGGATTCATTTTCTAGTATTTCATTTTCTTTATTTTCAGATTCGCTATTTTCCAAATCTCTATCTTTCTCATCATCAAGTTTTTCTAAACAAATTAATTGAGTTTTCTCTTCAACTACTTGAACATGTCTGGCAGTAATTACTCTACCATTAACTAGAACTTTATATCCATTTTCAACATAACCTACTAATACGCCTAATTGTGCTTTATCGTCCCACTTGTTATTTCGTAAAGCTTCTGGTACTCTTACAAAGACTCGACTTCCATAAATTTTTAAATTATCTATGTTAGGTTTTTTACCAAAAAATATTTCGTAAGGAGTTTTGTTCTCCGCTGTATTCGCAATTGTGCGGTTTTTTAAATATGCAACTGTTTTCATTATTTCGGGCCAATATCGTCTGTAAATTTTGGCTTCACGCATTAAACATCTGCCCATATCCATTGCAGATCTATTATATCTCTCCGCTACTCCATTTAATTCATGGACGTATGGTGGACATGGCAATAATTCAATTCCTTTAGACTTTACAAAATCGTAGATTTCGTGATTAAGATATTCTTTACCATTATCGCAACGTAATTTTTTAACCTTTTTATTGAATTTATTTTCTACTAAATTTACAATTTCTTTTAAACAATTCGCAGTCTCTGATTTACTTTTAATACAAAAGCTTCTAGTGCACTTACTATAATCATCTACAAATGTTAAAAAATATTTCTCTCCACCATAACCAGTTGTGCTATGTGGACCATTTAAATCAGTATGAATTAATTCTAGAATTTCAGTAGTTTTTGTTCTATTATTTTCGAACGGTACATTTGCCATTTTACTCTCTATGCAGTTTGCACATTTCATTTCAACATTTTCTATTTTATCTGGCAATCCTTCAACTAATTTATTTTTTACTAATTTGTTTAAATATTGAAAGTTAACATGGCCAAGTGCCCTATGCCATTTTTCTTTATCGGTTAAACTCAATGAATTTACATACACCTGTTTATTTTCCTTTTTAATTACTTGGCTTTCCATAATATACAAATTATCAACTTTGTTTGCAACGGCTATTAATTCTCTAGACTGATTATAAATTTTCGCATTTTCATTTCTTGCTACTATCGTATTATTTTCTGTGATTTTAGAAAAACTTAATAAATTTTGCTTAATACCTTTTACATAATAAACATTTTTTAAATCAACACATTTTTCATTGTAATAATTTTTGAAACAGATTCTAATTGTACCTATTTTTGTTGCTATTAGTATTTTACCGTCTGGTAATTTTACATCTACTGGATTTTTCAAAGTTACGTAATTATCAAAATATCTATCACTTTTTACAATGTGATCTGTACAACCGCTATCTAACAACCAATTAATTTCATTACAATTTTCATTATTTTCAGCATGCCCTGATACATGATTTATTTCACTTATTTTAGTATTTCTATACTTCTCCCGAGGGTTGGTATAGAAATAGTTCGAGTCGTCGCATACCTGTGTAGTCCATGCCTCGGATGGGTAGTTTTGTTGATCGTTGGATGATTCACCTCTGGGTTGGCCTGAAGAACTTCGTCCTCGACCACGACCTCTGTAGGGTCGACCTCTGTAGTTGCCTCGTTGGTGACCTCGTTGACCTTGGTTTTAATGAGCACCTTTGCCTCGGTTGCTCGATTGTTGTAGACTCGTGCATTCACTCTTGTAGTGAACAACTTTGCCACAATTGTAACATTTACCTTTTGCCTGGGTTGCAAAAGTACTGACGTTACTCTTATTATCTGACTAGGCTTTAGTCATATTCTTTTCTTTTATTTTAGACTTCACGTAGTCTACAGTTCTCTGAGCCTCTGGAATAATATCTACGAAATCACCAATATAGCTATAGCTTGGTGGCAAAGCTCTGATTAAATATCTCAATTTTTCGGTTACTTGTAATTTTCCACCAGCTGTTTTAAACTCGTTTGTTACTCTCTCAAACTATACAAAAAATTCTTCTACTGTTTTGTAGTTATTTAATTTGATTTCTTCGATTTTGCCTCTACATATTATCTGTAAAGCTGTAGACTGTGTTAAATACATTTTGTCAAACTTTTCAATCATCTCTAGAGCAGTTTTACATTCACCAACATACTCTAATTGTTTGTCCGAAATAGTACTAATTATCATGGTACGACCTTTTAGATCAATCTTTTTCCAATCTGTTTCTTTGTCTTTGTACGTATTCGGCATTTCACCGACTGCTGGCTCTTTACACTCTTTATATTCAAGTAAAATCATTAATCTGATTTTCCAACTTGAGTAGTTTGCACCATCAAAAATGGGCATCATGATATCTTCTACTTTAGCTTGGTTAGCCATTTTAATTTCTTTAGCACTTATATTTTCGTATATTTTATTTTTCAACACGATAATCTTCTTAAGTTCTTTCACAAATAATTTTCTAATTGGATTTCTTATATTTTCTTTCCAAACAGCTTCTTTAATATCTAAATCTTTTTCTAGATTTACTTTTTGTTTAAGCCACAAAAACATGTGCTTAACCTCGAAATTGCCACGTGCTCTGTAATAGCACTTCACCACGTGTTTTACTTGCCGACTTTAATCCGCTTGCATCGCACTTAAATCTTTATTAATTTTCAAAATTCTTCTTATTGTTTAGTACCTAACAACTTTATCTTCGTCATCGAGCATATATTTTATTGACTTTAACCCTTCTAGACCGGTTAATCTTAAACATTTTCTTCTGTCGATAGACGTTTCAATACAAAATTCGAATTTTCATGTTTTACAAGCTTATAATTTTTTATCGAGGAATTTTCTCCTTTTATTTCACTGCTCAATTTTTCACTGTGCGATTCACTTTGTTAACAATAACCGTTAACTTCTTTTCCACGTAGCTTTTCTTCTAACCTCACTTTTTAACCCCCCTCAATTTTACATTTCCCCGAAGGTTGATGTAGAATTGAAAAAGAGATTCCAACGCTCTGCTACCATGTTGGAATAGTGGAAAAATAAATTAACACTGTGAGGTTTAAATAATAATGTGATATATTGTAAGTAAGTAGTCGGCAGTAGCCTCGGTGAATGCGTCCGCTCACATCGGAGTCTAACAGGCAAGAGCGCGAGTACAGAGTATACAGCGTAGTCGGCGCTTAGATTGTACACGCGAGGCATGCGCAGTTCACTTGCTCTCGCATGAGCTCGTCTGACTGCACGAAATCGTCGCGAACCAATAGATGGCGCGACGAGTACCGTTTTGGTACTTATAATCAAGATTATAATACTTACTATATTACAACAGAAATGACTGTTTAACTATATTACTACACCTCCTTTCTTACCACCTCCAATGCAACTAGTATTTTTGCAAAAACATCATCAAGTTCATCTTCAGGTATCAATGAAAGTTTTTCATAAACAAATTGAAAATTAACATCTGATTCTTCAGTTGATGATGCGTTCACATTAGCAATACTTCTCACAACTTTCTCACAGCTAGTCTCCAGTAATTTTGTAACGTTATCGATGGTTTCTCGTAATTCTGATGTATGTGCTATCTTAGCACGAACAAATTTGTCAGAATGCGGCACAATTGTTGGACTAACTGCGCTTATATTTCCGCAACTCTCATTACGTTTCCTTTTCCTTGTACTATTCTCAGTCAAAGTTTGCGGTATTTTGTACCAAATGTTATGAGGATTCACGTCCTCTTTGCTTAATGTATTTTGTTTTTTTGACAATTTCAAAGAAGACAGTGGAGGTCGACATCTCGTAGATGGAATCAAAAACTGTAATTCTATGAAATTAGGGCAATCAACGCTTATAACTTCAGCTGCACCTGATCCTGATTTTAACGTTTTTAAAGCATCATACGATTTCTTGAAGTCTCTCTTTATTCCGTCCCATAATCCGTGGACATTCACAGTTGAAAAGCGATTATTTTTATTTACAATATTCTTATTCGAATCATTATATTGAAAACATACCTGTAAAATTCGTGTTGTACCGCTGGTTCAAAATGCCTGCGATCACTTCAAATTGCTTTTGTTGCTCTTTGTATTCCGGGTGACTTTTGTCATAAATGGAAGGTCTTTCCCTATCAAGTCTATCAAGTCACGCTGCATGTTGTTTTTTTACGAGACTGTAGCGATAATAAAAAAGCTCTTCATGGTCGTGCAATTGAAAATACAAGAAAATGGTATCATAAGCTCCATACTCGTCTGTGTTTTTTAGATGTGGCTTTGACCACCACCGACGAATATTGCATTTCTGACGGCAAATTTGCAGTACTGCATTAACAGCTACAAGTATATGCATATACATTGTGTGACACTTGAATCCATTCTCATCTTAGAACTAAAATATTTCTTTACTTTTTATCGTCTAACAATAACACGATTTTATCCATGATGTATTTTACCACTGTATCACAATTAAACGATAACAAAATTATTGAAGTAGGGGCCGATATAATTCAAAACAATTCTCCGCTAATAATGATGTCGCTCTTCCTCTTTTGGCACTTCAGTACTTGAGACAGTTATGTGTGTATATTGGAAATTTTGGCAACACTGTTAAAAAAAATGTCCGTTCGTTGCGCTCCCTGCAGTAGATGGTGGCATGATCTCGTCGCTCATTCGCGCGCTAGCTTTCGCTGTACTTCGAGCTGTATATATATATGGGTGGTTCTCTGTGAAATCGAGCGGTCAAAAACTAAATATCGGAATAACTCTGGGAATATGTTCCTTAGATATCCATGCGTATCCCTAAATTTTTTCAGATTTTTTTCATCATTATTCTTCGAGTTACAGAGGGTCAAAATAGGTGATCTAAGCATTTTTTGCATTTTTTACACATTTTAATTAATTCATAGCTTCCCAGCTACCAAAAAATTCATGGAGATAGCTTTTTATAGTGCAAAAGTACAGCATAGGTCCCAGAATGGGTTTCCATGAATTTTTTGGTAGTCCTAGTCCGGATAAAAATCTTGCTTTTACTAATATTAAGGTTTAAATGGCTTATAAGACAGGTATAACATATATCTATGCATTTAAAAGTATTTTTATTGAAAAGGAGAGAAAATTTTACAAAAAAAAACTATCGGTGTGTCTATAGTGAAAAATGCTTCCCTGGCAAGCTATGAATTAATTAAAATGTACAAAAAATGCAAAAAATGCTTAGATCACCTACTTTGACCCTCTGTAACTCGAAGAATAATGATGAAAAAAATCTGAAAAAATTTAGGGATACGCGTGGATGCCTAAGGAGCATATTCCCAGAGTTATCCCGATATTCATTTTTTGACCGCTCGATTTCACAGAGAACCACCCATATATACATATGAGAATCGGCAACTCGTCGCTGGAAACACTTTTTCCTCGCGCCCAAAGGTGTTCTAAATCCATTGTTCTTTGTGAAAATAATTTAGACACGACAGTTAAAGATAATGAATCCCGTACACGAAATTGTAGCGAGGGAGATTCGTCTTCGAATGTTCTTATACGACACCCTGCACCCGGATAGCTTAAATTCAAGAAGACGAAATGAGGCTTTCGCCGAAATCGCAAGAATTGCGAGAAATAAATTGCGGCATTGGGCATAAACATCAATGGTAAGTTTCTGTTGTTCAAATACCTTTTCACGGTGTTTTGTAATACTGCTACGCATTCAACTAACTTTTCGTATGAATGTTTCTTGTTTCAGGGCCAAGAGTAGCCAAAATCTATTGTTATTTGCGATTGACTTATGTTCGAATAAATTTACTATTGATAAAAGTAGAAGTAGATTATGAAGGATTGTCGCCTGCGATGCAAGGCACCCTGGCGGAAAAAATCACTGTTTTTTTCTATTTTTTTTTTTGTTTTTTTCTGCTTTTTATTGTTTTATTCTGTACTTTTATGGTTGTAATTTGAATATTTATGTTGAAATTTGTTAAAAAATGTACAAATTTGTAAAAAGTTATAAAAAAATTTGTATAAAACTGTTTTTTTTTCACCGAAATTGGAAATTTGAAACAATAAAATGTATTAAAATGCAGAAAAAAAAGCAGAAAAAACAGAAAAAAACAGTAAAAAGCATGAAATAATGAGAAAAAATTGGTAAATGCGATTAAAAACTAATTAAATCACATAAAAATAGTTCAATATAAGTGAAAAATAATAATTTATGGAATTTTTAAAAATATACAGACTGCACTGCCTCATCTCACATGTATTTATATTCAACTGATTCTTGCATACAATGTTTAGTATATAAGACCGTTCAATTACAAATATAATTAGTAGTAACTTGAACTGTCTTATATACCAACCATCGTAAATTCTTAGCGCTTGCGGGTGAGAAAAGCCGGTCGCCACCTGGCGGTCAGTCCGAAAATCTCAGTTTGTTTAACCTATATGTTGTTTTTGTCTTTTTATTGATTATTACTGTTTTTTTATGTTTTTTTCTGTTTTTCTCTGTTGTAATTGGTTTTTATTTGATTTTTTCTCTTTTTCCCTGTTTATTTTTGTTCCAATTTTCCAAATCCGGATAGATAATGACAACTTTATACAAAAATAAACAATAAGCAACAGATAATAATAGAAAAAAAACAGAAAAAAACAGTGACTTTTTCCGCCAGGGCATTCTTGAAGTAATGGGATATCTTCAACATTTCACGCGTCATCGCGGAGGGCAACAAAATGTCAACGTTCGACGAGGAAATTGAAAAAAATTGGAAATCTTTTTCACCTTTCTACTTTCATCTACGTTTTTCACTTTTATAATGTATATAGTAGTCTTAACAATGTTTTTTGTTCGTCATATCAGACGATTGTTCATAAATTTATATGTATCTAATATGAGAATGTGTTCATTACCATTATAAGAATAATTTTTGTTCGCCATGAGACGTTATTTTTTTAAATAAATGATATCGTATTAAACAGTATTAAAATATAAATTAAAGTTCCAAAGTTTAATTCGCGTTCCTCAACCCATCGACTTTAGCGCGCGACGGCCGACGATCATATATACATGAATTTTTTCATGTGTGAAACATAACCTAATTTGTAAGTTCGGTAAGCAGCAGACGCCTATCCGCAGTCACGTTTCTTTGTCGTGCTATTTGTTGGTTAGTTTTATTTATATATTAAAGAAATACAAGTAATCCGTTTTTGAATAATGAATTTCGAAGGAAAACGTACCAAGTTATATGACATTGACTTATGTCTCATTAATACCATTCAGAATTATAAGTATATTTATGATGGTAATAATATTGATTATTTTAATCAAGAGAAGAGAATGAATTTTTTAAATAAATTAAGTAAAAAGCTCGCAAACACTTACAACCATTGGATAAATGTTCCCGTAAGTATTTTTTCACGGGGTCTAAATAATTAAAAATATGCATTGCTGTATTTTTACATACTTTTCTCATAAATTTAGCAATGTAAAGCCCAAAGAAAAGAAGACACGTGTATCTATATCAGATATAAAGGCAATCTCAGAAGAGATGACTAAATCTACGGCATTGTTCAGAAAAAATGAAAAAGTAACCACACGAGCCAAGTTGATATGTAATGTATTAAGGACTCTACCATCAGAAAAAATAGGTGCTGCCTATATTAAAATACTTTAATTAACAGGATAACAAGACATTATTTTAAGTACTTTTGTAGCATAAGGTACGTTCTTTATTTTATAAAAAATTATTTGTATCCTATTTATAGTTTATTATATGATTATATTTTTATTTGTGTTACAGTTTAGAATATAAGTTTGACGCATAAATTAAGTTTTATCAGTGTTGAGAATATTCAGTTTAATTCAGAATAAAGAGATATCAAAATGATTAATAGACGATAAAAAGTAAAGAAATATTTTAGTTCTAAGATGAGAATGGATTCAAGTGTCACACAATGTCAGAGTCCCACTACAGACACTTGCTACTCTTTGGTAATAACGTCAACAAGTACACGAATAAATGTCGCTGTTGAAACGCCAGTTTGTAATCAAACGCGTACCAGTAAATAGGGTCTATCAAGAGTACATTGCAGTGGATACGCATAAACGAAAGAATCAAAAGCAGGCCTCAAGCTCAACTTGCAGTAGAGGCTTTATTATTGCAGTATCAAGATCCTGCAGCTAGTTCTTTTATAATTGTAAGTTTGTTCAAGTATCGAAGTACACATTTTAAAATTGCCAAGAAATTCTCTAATGTTTTTTATTTCACAATTTTACTGTTATATATATTAAGCTTGGTTATCCTCAGATGGAAATAAGTAAACAAGCAGAATTAATTTAGAGTGTATTAAGTACTATTCAAGGAAAACCATTATCACATTAAGATAGGTACGTCAAATTATAACTGAAGATGTAATTATTTTATTGAAATGGTCAACATTTATTTCACATTTTCCTAATTTGATGCTTATAATAATGGCAGCGCTGGCCCGTGTGGATATACCTTTGGATCCGGAGAAGAGAGCTTTACTTCTTGGATTGCAAGATGAGCCTCAAGTAGCAAAGCAGTTACTTCATTTCATGCTGGACTCATTCCATTTGAGATGCTTTTAACAACAATCGTCGACCTGATGGTGCAGCTGTACTATTCAAATTGATCAGCAGCACTCATGAATTTCCAACTGTAAAGCCAAAAGTTGGTATCTTTTTCTTGTGCCATTTTATTTGATTCAGTATTATTATTGTCCCATAGAGTTGTAATTAATGTAACACACGCAGAGTGTTAATTGAATCTACAAGATACACATAAAGTAATACTGTAATACAGCGCAACTCATACGAATGGTATATACCCAAGGGAATACTGAAACGTAATTGGATGAATAAGTATTTGCACGAAATACCAGCTGTGATGGTTGTTTTTTATGATCTCAATTGGCATGATACACAATGGAATGGAAAGAAAATGGAATGTGCTTAAAGAGTGCAATCACTGAGGTGATACTTGAAGCAATGAAATTCTACTTTACATACAAGTATGCTCAAAATGTGAATCAATAATATTCTTTTTCTCAGAGCTGCCTTAGAAGGGAGGAATACAAAAATAGCTGTAGTATTGATACAAAAGGAAGCCCCTCCACCTCCTGGTACTGAAGATATGGTAGCTACAGAGCGAGCAACTGCACTTTGTGCTGCATGCGAGTTACCAGCAAAAACTCTTTATTTTTTACCTTATGCAGTTCATTTATTAGGCTACACATTTAGGTAGATAATTTTTATTATAGCAGCAGTAGTTTTTTAAGCAGTAAATAAAATATTTGTGTTTATTATTTTAGATTAGCGCATGTTTTATACAACTTAGCCCAAAGTTTTTATCATCAAGAATATCGAATAGTAAAGAGTCATAGAGAACAATTAAACAAAACTGTCCATCGATACTTATTTGCAAGACATCAATTCAAAATGGCTTTTCTGAAGATTAAAGCAATATATTGTAAACCAAATTTAATGTCAAAACTATGTTCAATTAATTATAAACTATATGCTGGACAAAATTTTAGCATGAGCAAAATTTCAAGTTATTTTAAAATAAAATACGTATGATTCGTCTTTCAATTTGAAGCTATTAATCGCTTACCTATACAATGAAGAACATAATCATACAATCATTGCCTATGCTATTTAACTAATTATAATAATAAAATTTTCATTTGAAAATGTGCGTTATTTTTTATTCTCCTTTCCTTTTTTGAGACAGTGATAGACCTTTTTTTAATCAGAAACTAATTTAATATGATATATTCTGTTACAAAATTTTATAATTTTATTTGAAAAAAGAATTTTACAATTTATTACCATACAATTCAAATTTAAACATTTTTATAGGTTAAATTTTGAGCAGGTGTGTTCCTTCGTTTCAACTGCAGTCTGCTACAGTAGATTGGCAGTACTGCCCAAAACGTTATGTTTTACGTAAACCCTAATAGTCCAGTAAAATTAGCTGTGAAATCGCCCTGCGGTAGAAGTGGCTGCATTTTGGATATTTGGTAAATCGGGGTCGGAAAAGCCGATTCTGAAATTTGCAGCTTCCTAGAATGAGGGGTTCTATGCGAAAACAGCGTGCGAAAGTTATTTTTGCTATGAGAAAATGGCTGGCATCAATAGAAAGAGCGTTAAATTTTGCATTGGAAACGATTTTTTAATCGATTCCGATGAGCGCAAAGTTCCGAAATAATTAATGAAAAAGAAATTTGCTTGGTGTAGAGGCAGGGGAGGGGAGTGCGCAGACGACATGGCCGCCGCCGCTCTCTCCGCGCGCAGCGGCGGGACGGCGGGAACCGAGACGCGTTTGAATGCGTCATGCGAAAATATTTTTGATTTCGCGGCGACACTCAGAAAACTTTGTAAATTACTTGAATAAAATTTTTTTGTTAGACCTATTTTTTAATAGAAAGATAAAAATGTTAATTTAAAGTTATACAAAGTTTTTATACAAAGTTATAAATGATCCTGACCATCACAACTTATTTATTTTTAACTCTGTGTTTATTAACAACTCCGTTTTGAAATATAATTATTTTTATAACTCCTTTTATGGTTCTTGATTTTTCTATATAATAAAAAGTATTAGTATTTTCAAAATCATAGCTATACTATACTATTTGATGTTCTTTATTTTACGAAAGCATGAAACATATGAAACGTAATTTATATACTACTAAATTTTTGGTAATCTCGAAATAGAATTTCGAAAAAAAAATTTTAATTCAGATTATTTAGTGCGATATAAATACCAGTATCTCAAATGCACTCTGGAAAAAATCATTCGCGACGTATCATATAACCGAACTCATCCAAACATCCTGTCACCGCATACTAAATGTTTATAAATTATGAATGTCAAGGCCACTTTCTCAGTTCATTACTCGAGCTGGTTAATCATAGGTCAGAACACTTTGGTATCTCATCGAAGTAACATCGTGCTCTAAAGAGTGTATTCCAGAGTCATTTTTAACTAAAAATCTATTAGAAATCAAAAAATTATTGTTTTTTGAGTGTGTGCCTTCACAGTTTTTTAATTTGTGATACCAGCTTATTGATTGGTTTCTGAATCCTAGAAGAATATTTTATTATTTTCGAAGAATTTATTCAGAATTACGGTATGTCCACATATTTTATTTATTCATATAAATGCTAGAAATTTAGATTAAATATTTGAATACGATTGACATTTAAAAACTTTATAGCAAAGAAAATAAATATTTATTGAAAAAACATGCTAGGTTTGTAATGCAATAAAATAGTGTCCGCACTACATAATGACATTATTCAAATAATGCACTGCAGTAGATTTATATCAAATACTTTTTCATTTTAAATAGTACAAGTAAAAGTTAAGTTAGTGTATGTGTTAGATATGAAAATATTATTTGCATTTTTGCAATGAAGACTAGTACATTATTACGCTCTTTTGCGTCGAAGACTAGTGCATTTCGCACTTCTACGTCGAAAACTAGTATATTTTAAACTTTTGCGTCGAAGACTGGCACATTTCGCACTTTTGCGTCGAAAGCTAGTACACTTGACAAGCAAGATATCTGATTCGAACTATTTGAATTTTGCATCGTGTAATATGGGATTTGCCGAAATCAAAGTCGAGATAGAGTGTTAAGAGGTAAAATCATTACACGATGTTCAATTTAAATAGCTCGAATCAGATATTTTACGTGTCGAGTGTACATACATTTCGCACTCCCGGCGGCAAAATGTAGTATATTTTATACTTTATATTAATGCATGGTTAGCGAGTTCAATTGCACCACGTACAAGTACTTGATTCTTTTTATTTTAATTTGTAATACTTTTATTTATAGCAGCCTACGAGATTCGGATTATATTTATATTACTCTTGTTTTCTTAGAAATTTTTACGTGAAAGCTGAAATTTTGCATAGGTCTTCTTAATATTATTACGAGTATATTGTAGTTTTTTATTTTATTCTCTAAACTTTAAAAACATGGCAGTCTTACATGTTCATCGACAATTTTACCTCGCTTCATATTAACCTGCCAACTTTGAAATCGAAAATTACGCAAATATGGTCGGTAACCAATATTGGGAAAAACAAGAATTTTGTATACATTAGACGAATATATCTTCAAAGTTTCACATTGCATACTCTTAACATTCGTTGGTAGGGTTCGTTTTATACACAAAAATTTAACACGAATTTTTATATGAATTCTTTTTACACGTATGTTTTTACATTTGTTGAAATATATGCAAAAATTTCAATATCAATTCATTATTTATCAAGCTTAACAGGAATTAGTTTACTCATATCATATATACATAACAATGATCAAGTTATATATAACATTCATTTCAATAGTACGTCATCGAAACCGAACCTTTTCTTTCTCTCACGCGTATTCGTAAACAAAGATAAGTAGTTTGGAGACTGAGACCTCCGAAGTACAAAGAATGGGTTTCGATAGTTAGTCCAGTTAGATCAGTCAAGAAGAGAGCACATAAAAGCGAATATATGTTCTTTTCTTTTATTTAAAACATTCCGTACCTGCTTCCATAATCAAAAACATTGAATACAAAGAAATGATTAATATTACATTTTCTACACAATAACATTGTGTACAATATTATTGTATTAAATGTTCAGTACTAATTATCTATTTATGTTCAATAAAAAAGCTTATGTGTAAAAGAAAATTCGTATAAAAATTTTAATTCAAATGTGTAAAAAACCGTAGAACATTCTCAAATGTTTTTAATGTAGGATATGTTAAAAATTTTATAATTGCAAAACAAGTAAAAAATTTGCGACGAATAAAAATCTGTAAAAAACTTAAAATTTCATTGTTTCAGATGTTTTGCTTGATATTTGCACTAGCTTTTCTATTACATATACGTGGAGATGAAAATTCACCCTATGAATTAATACCTATAACGACACCAATATTACGAGAAGAGCTGTTTCAAGCCAAACTTTACCATGAGATTTGGACGACGATCCATTTTGTTGACATACTTGAGTTAGAAAGCCATGCAAATGAGGTGAATACAACATTACAAGATCTTCGAAATCAATGTTCTACATTTAAACCGTGCATTTATGGAATAGAGTTAGATCATATGTATAAAAGTCTTTATTCAATTCAACAAAAAATTGATTTTTTAGTCTCCTTAAGCGATAAGAAAAGAGAAAAAAGAGGGTTATTTAATATAGTCGGAACAATACAACATTTTTTATTTGGCACTATGTCAGCCGACGATGCTGAAAGAATTGATAAACAAATAGATGACGTATATAATCATACGGGCCACATAGCGACACTTTTAAATGACCAAACAGCCATTATCAAGAGTACTCTGCGCAAATTTATAAATATAACTGAAAATTATAAACAAAATATGAAAATTATCAAGGATGGAATCATTACAGTCCTGAATGAACATTCTTTTAATGATAATATGCTAAAATGCATTTTAAATTTAAATATTCATATAGATAATTTATTAGGTAATGTCAATCTAATCTATGACTCGATTGTTGATGGAAAACTTGGAGTTGTGTCGCCTAGATTAATATCACCCACAAAATTTATGGACGCTTTACGCACAATACATTCAATATGGTTTCACCAAGACTTACTATTTCCTTTAAATAAAAATTATTATGTAATGTACATGAAAATTAGTAAGATTAACATTATTTTGTCCGCTGGTAAACTTATTTATGTATTTCATACGCCAATACCAACTGGCTATGATTATACTGTGTACAAATTCACACCAATACCCATGTCAGGATGGAAACGTTACTATATATTTGACAGTATTAAAAATCAATCTGTTGCTGTCGATTCAAATTTTACAGAGTATAGCGTAATTGATTTAAATGTTTGTACATCTATAAATGATTTAAAAATTTGCGAGATAACATCTGCCGTTCATACATTTAACGAGGAAGAAAGTTGTTATGCACATTTGATAAAATTCAAAGATGATAATGGCTGTTCTAGAAAATATTTTGATTTGCAAGCTGATTTTGTTTTGGCTCTGAGTAATGGTTTTAGTTGGTATATTTTACCAACCAATAAAGAAAATATATTCATAACTTGCGGCGATTCTAAATCAGATTTATATGTGACTATTATGAAGCCTCATATATTACGACTCAATTCAAATTGTAAAGGATACTCTAAGAACCATAAGTATTTACCAAGAAGTCACGGCAATGAAACAAAAATTTCAGAATATAAAATTAACATTCAATTTCTACCAGTTGAGCAGATAGCTCTAAATACATCAGCTTTAAAACTACCTGTATTTACTTCATCTAATGTTGACACTTCTGAAATTTTAAATTCAGCAAAAAATATTGAAGATATCATGAAAGATTTAGAAATTATTACATCTAATCATAACTACCATTCACGGCTGCTTACGGGTTATAGTATCTTTCATTATACTATGTATACTATTGCCACTATTTCAGTATTTTATATCCTTTATAAAACTGGAATACTCAATTGCATTTCAATTGCTTTTAAATTTTGTCTATTTCGACTGTGTCCAATATGTATGAAATGCAAAAATAATAATGATGAACGTAATGAAGCTGCTATACCATTTCAAACTACGAATGTCCAAATACGCGAAGAAAATATTGCTGCTCAACCATCAACGTCTGCAGATGATCGATCTATTGTTCGATATGATGCACGTGCTCCAATATCATAAAAAGTTTATGTATAATTTCAGTGACGATCCTATTTGAATATTTTAGATATATTTGAAGCTATATTTTAGATTTATAGTATATTTCATACAACTATATGATGTTTATACTGCATTATTCTGTACTACCATATTATTTATATTAACAATTGAACGCATCTTGTACAAGCATGCAATATAACAATTATATAAGAGTTTAAAAAGTATTTTGTAATAATTATGATGACCTTATGTAATATAAACTTATGATACCTTATATAATATCAATATTATCAATAAATTTAAAATAAAAATTAATTGAAAAAGTTTTTGTTCGTATAGTTCTGTATATAAAATTTCATTCTTGTTGTTCTTACTACAACATAATTAGAAAATAGTGTGTTTTTTCGTTTTGTTAATGTTGCAAGAAAATTCGTGCCAGAGAATTAGGTGCGATTTATTAATGAATTTATTATTTTGTTTCTTTGCTATAAATGTTTAACATGAAAATTGAAAATTGTCAAGAAATTAATATGGTTGACATTCAATTTTTTTTCAATTTGTAATTTTAAAAATTCTAATTTTTAGTTTGTTTGAACAATGGAAAACGAAAATATGTGTGAAGAAACTATATGCACTCTTTGCGACAAACTACTACAAAATGATACAGATGATATCGTTCAAGTTCGTAGTAAAGGTCTAGAAACTTTTATAAATAAAAGTAAAAGCAGAGAGGATGAAAAGTTCAAACAATGTATAGGAAAACAGAGTGTAAGCTTTCATGAAATTTGTAGAAAGCGCTATTCGGCAATACCGCAGAAGACAAGTAAAAGAAAAAGGGATTCCTCATTACCATCTCCGCCAGCACAAAATTTCTCATTTTCATTGCCGTCATCGTCAACAGCAAGTGTTTCAGATGACTATAAGTTTGACCAATATTGCTTTATTTGCAATGAAGTATTAGATCCTTCTCATAAAAAAGTTAGCTACTTAAAATGCCCGTATACCTATCAGAATCTTTTGAATGTTGCTTCTGAAAGAAATGACGATCTCGGTATGTCGGTACTGAATCGATTGGGGGGTATATCACTTGAAGAAACAAAACCTAGGTACCATTATTATTGCTATAAATCCTTTTTACATAAATCTTTAATGCCATCAGAAGAAGAAACTGAACCATATAACATGGACAATGAACCATGTAATTTTAATGATGAAACGGATGATTTAATTGAAAATATATACAATTACATCGAAGAAAGTGGAAAGTTTCAATTCTTTTTATCGGAATTACATGATGTAATTGATACAGGTATAAGTAACAAAGTATTATGCAAAAAATTAAAAGAGAAATATAACGAAGATATTTTCATTTTAAAACATCGTGGCCGAGAAACACTTATTTACTATAAATCAATCAACTTAACAAAAATTTATAGCGATTTGATCAGTAAGAAATCAATCGACAATTTTGAAAAAAATGCTGTTGTAAATTTCGCTGCAGAAATTCTTCGAGCTGAAATTGTGAGTACGAAATATGAAAATTCATCTTATCCACCTGCGCAAAAATTTTTGGACAACGTCAATTCAGAAATACCCGAATTACTGCAAAATTTTCTCAATCATCTTTTTAAAGAAAAACAGGACAGTAATATTGAAAATAGTCAAGTGAAAAGCGACATTATTGCTCATGCTATAGTCTCCTTTCTGCGTCCAAGAGCTTTTCTTTCTAAATTACAATTAGCTCTCGGCATTTATATTTACAGAAAAACGGGATCGAGACTAATGATTGATCTTCTGTCTAAGTTTGGTATCAGTGCTTCTTACAAACGTATTCAAATGTATGAAGCCTCAACGATAGTAAATCCACCAATTCAACATATTGACAGTGCTTTTGTTCAGTTTGTATTCGACAATACTGACCATAATGTTGGAACATTAGATGGTCACGAAACGTTTCATTGCTTAGGAGGTGTCGTAGTTTATACTCCAGATTTTGAAGTTGTGGTAGAGGGTGGTTCACAAAAATGTTCAAAAATGCCAACAGCTGCAGAGATAGCTTCGTATAAACAAATAAAAACATACCCCTGTAGCAAAATTGATTCACATGCGTTGCATAATATCAAATATATTTCTGTGAATAACCTTCATTTAGGCAATCGGCCAATTTTCCCAGAGCATTATACAGGATATGCATGGGGTAAAGCTGTGGAAATCTCGATCTTACCGTCTTGGAAAGGCTTCATGGAAATTTTGTCACAAGATAAAATATTTGCATTATCCAACATAACTTGCTTACCTTTTATAAACCAGCCACCGTCCAAATTAACTACATTAAATACGGCTCTGCATTATGCAGTTGCAGAAGCTCGTAAAGTAGATCAAAGAACTATTTTGATCACTTTTGATCAACCTTTATATTGGAAAGCTCGCTGTATTGTTGCACAGTCGGAAAATGGTGAATTGAAAGATGTCGTGATTCGTTTAGGAGGTTTCCATTTGATAATGTCATTTTTAGGAGCAATTGGTTACATCATGGACGGAAGTGGACTCGAAGAAATGTGGTCCGTAGTATATGCTCCAGAATCCGTTAAAAAAATGCTTGCGGGTCATGCATTCTCAAGAGCAGTACGAGCTCACATTTTAAGCTTCACGGCTATAGCTATCATTATCTGCAAATCAATGAGTTACGTAGCTGGAGTAGAAGAATTTATTAATGAATTTTTTAGTAATTGGATGAAAAACCCTCCTTTGATAAAAGACTGTAAAAGTAATAATTTTATGAAACACTTATCAGAAGAATTCATACAAAAATTAAATAACATTGAAAGCAAGGGTCCAACGCCAAAATTATGGATACAATATTTCAAATGTGTCACCATAGCCTTACAGTTTATAGAAGCAGAACGCTTAGGCGATTGGAATCTACATTTACAAAGCATTAAAGATATGTTACCATTATTTTACTCAAGTGGTCATTTTGCTTATGCAAAAAGTGCTCAAATTTATCTTCAAGATATGGCAAATTTGGATGTAATAATGGATCCTTTAGAATTTGAACGTTATACGAAAGATGGCTATTTCACTATACGTAGATCAGATAAAGCGTGGTCTGGTGTATGGAGTGACATGATAATTGAGCAGACATTAAATAGGTTTTTCGGTACAGATTTAAAGCATGGTCGAGGTGTCACTCCTAGCGTTGTTGCACGTTATTTATTTGCCATGCCGTCAGCGTTTAATGTAATGGAGTGTTTGGAAAATTACTGTGCAATGAAATCGAATAATAGTGAACAGCATGTTGATCTTTCTAAGAGTCGAATGAAGAGAGATAACAATGACATATACGAATTTGTAACCTGGCTGCAAAATCATAATCCTTTCAATCATCTACATGTTTTGGTATCGCTTTCTACAGGAATAATTGGTGGACCAAATATAGATTGTCATAAGGCTATTAAAAAAGGACTGCAAGGAATGGAAGATATGGTTGGGAAAAATGCTGACAATATTTCAATGTCAAAAATATATAAAGTTAACAATTTAGCAAGTGCCGCAACTGGAATACATCTGGATTACAACCATGAAGTATCTACTATTGATATTTACTTATTATTTCAAAGAATTTGTGTCATTTTCAATGGAGACGCTGAAAAAACACGCGAAGCTTTTTCTTATGAGCTTACGCCATATCCGCTAAGCTTATTCAACGAAAAGGGACAAATGAGAAAAACGCAGAAATCAAAACTTTATCCGTATTTAAAACTTCGAATAGGTTGCTAGCGCTGCAAACATCAGATATATATGTCATAGACGGAGGCTGGTTATTGCATGCTGTAGTTTGGCCCCACAGCCAGAAATTCAAAGAAGTTTTTAAATTATATTTATCATATATCATTAAACATTTTGGTAGACGTGTTACTGTTGTTTTTGATGGATATAACAACGAATATATCGGAGTAAAATCATATGAAAGATATTGTCGGAGAGAGAAAAACGTCGGAGCCGATATCGATATCTCTGAAGATAAAATGGTAACAATGAATCAGACAAAATTTCTTTCAAACATTAGTAATAAACTAAATTGTGTGGATTTACTATCAAAATATTTAGAGGAAAATAACATTCATACAAAAATTTCAGAAGAAGATGCAGACACTGTAATTATTCGTACGGCCATAGAATTAAAAGATAGTAATGAAAGTTTCGTTTCAGTGGTCGGCAATGATATAGATTTGTTAATTTTACTAATTACACACTGCATCGGTGGAAATAAAATATATTTTTATAAAATGTCACCGAACAAGAAAAATGAATTATATTCAAGCAGAGATCATAAACATTTAGAAAAATACATTTTATTTGCTCATGCGTTTGCTGGATGTGATTCAACAAGTGCTATATATAATAAAGGTAAAAAAAGTATTATAACATTATTAGAAAAAAATGAAGACTTGCATCAATTAATATCCATATTTTATAAGCCATTCCAAAATGTCGACGATATATATAGAGTTGCTGAAAAACTTATGATAATAATGTATGGTGCAGATGACCAAAAACTGACTCTACATGAATTAAGATATAAAATATTTTGCACATCTACAGCAATTGCAAAAAAAGAATTATCTTTATCGTCTTTACCGCCTACCGATTCGGTATTAAGAGAGCATGCTAAAAGAGTATATTACCAAATGCAGATTTGGCTTGGATTCGATTTAGATCCAGTATTATGGGGATGGAAGAGAACGAGTAATATGATACTACTTATTATGAATCCTAAACCAGTTGCACCAGTCGAATTACTGGAGATGGTGAGTTATTATATGTTATCCTAAAATATATTATATGAAATTGTCTAATTTTTCTTTGAAAATAATTTCCAAATGACGTATTTAATATTTACTTTAGTGAACTATTCGATATTTTCTATTGTAATATTTACTGTGATAAGAAAAAATAATTAACTTGATTTTCAGATATTTTGTGGATGTAAAACAAATTGTAACACATCCCGATGTTCGTGCAAAAAGGCTGGCATGAAATGTAGTTACAGTTGTAAAAATTGCAATGGCCAAAGCTGTGAAAATGCTTCAAATTCGCATAAGGTCATACTTGAGAGTGATACAGAAGAGCGACAAGATGATATAGAAGATAATGAAAATATGTGGAATGATGAAATAAATGATTTACAAGAAGAAGATGTTGATGAATCACAAACTGAAAATTAAAAAATTTTGCTGAAAAATTCTGTCAATTCTATTTACTAGAATAATATAACCATTTTATTATATATTAAATTTTTACAATAATCATATTTATTTATATTTTGACCGTTTTATCCTTGTATTATTGATGTTGCTTCATAATAACATTAAAAAATGCTATCGTAAATTTTTCAACAATAATTTACTTACAGGTAAAAAAAACACAAATTCAAATAATAATTTGTTAGATACTCGTGTCGTATGTTCACTTTCCAGCACGGCGTAAGCATCCTCGCTACGCTCGGGCGCTTAACCCCGCCGTGCCAGAATGTGCCTCATCGCCTTGTATCGTAATGTACTATGGGTAACTGAAACTAAAGAAATCGCTGCCGCGCATACAAAAGTTATATGAAATATGACTATTTCATTTTTTCAGCGTCATTGGTGCAACGATTAAATCAAATTTGGGATGCAAGGTAATGTCATTTTTCCGCTCATTGGATAGCTATATTGTTGAGAACATTTATTACTTATTTAATTCATAATTAACTATACATACTTGATAATTATATAGCTAATTTCGATAATATTAATAAAAAGTTCATACAATAAGTTTTCCGGGTGTCGCCGCGAAATCAAAAATCATATTTTCGCATGACGCATTCAAACGCGGCTCGGTTCCCGCCGTCCCACCGCTGCGCGCGGAGAGAGCGGCGGCGGCCATGTCGTCTGCTCACTCCCCTCCCCTGCCTCTACACCAAGCAAATTTCTTTTTCATTAATTATCTCGGAACTTTGCGCTCATCGGATTCGATTAAAAAATCGTTTTCAATGCAAAATTTAACGCTCTTTCCATTGATACCAGCCATTTTCTCATAGGTCAAGCCGATCTCGAGATATGAGCAAAAATAACTTTTGCATGGTGTTTTCGCATAGAACCCCTCATTCTAGGAAGCTGCAAATTTCAGAATCGGCTTTTTCGACCCCGATTTACCAAATATCCAAAATGCAGCCACTTCTACCGCAGGGCGATTTCACAGCTAATTTTACTGGACTATAACGTATACGCTCAATTCTGGACGCAGCCTAAGTATACCTGTACCAGAGATTAGAGGAACATCTATACGCACCAACCTCCAGGTACTTTGTATCGTTATTGCTATTTTCTATCCACAATTTTATGTATAGCAGTAAATTATTTTTCAATTTTTTCCGAAAAGCTGGCATTTACTACAAAATTTGCTAACCGCTGTTGCAAAATCTTGGATAATCAATCAATGTTGAGCTTTGTGTAGAATATTTTATAAACTAATTGCATATTTTATGGATGCAAAGATTTATAAATTATAGTATTTTTTTGATTTTATAAGATATACAGTAATCTAACTCAATAAATGACTTAAGTGATTTATACGACAGCTAATGTTTCTACAATGCTCATAACTTCAACAACAATCGCTTAAATATTTTTAGATGTTAATTGCATATGTTGCATATATGATACAACATTGAGGATCGTATAAAATTATCAAGAGGGTAATTAGGCATTAGCAAAAATTATGATTTACTCAAATTATATTTATAATTTCTTTAAAATTATTACAGAATCTACATCTCATATGTTTCAAATGGCTTTTCTACTTTTTAGTAAAACTTTTATAAGTTATGAAATTTATCGGAATTTTTAGAAATCAATTATTTTAAAGTTTTTTTTTACTATCAAAGATTACCCCGTCAAAACGATCAACCTTGATTCAATGCTGATTTCAATATTGATTTCAGTCTGAAATTAGCATTGATTCAATACTGAATGCACGTTGAATCAACATTGAATTTGTCCGAAAACGCAACGTGGATTCAGCGTTGATTTCAGACTGAAATCAATATCAAATCAGCATTATTTCAACGTTGATCGTTTTGACGTGGGATGCTAACGTTGTCGAAATCTACGTTGATTCAACGTGGATTCCAGTATTGAATCGACGCTGATTTCAGACTGAAATCAGTATTAAAATCAACATTATTTCAACATCGATCCCCCGTCGAAATGATCAACGTTGAAATAATGCTGATTTGATATTGATTCTAGTCTGAAATCAACGCTGAATCCGCTTTGCGTTTTCGGACAAATTCAATGTTAATTTAACGTTGATTCAACGTGAATGCAGTATTGAATCAATGCTAATTTCAGACTGAAATTAATATTGAAATCAG
Organism: Nasonia oneida; assembly: GCA_037356405.1. Taxonomy (NCBI): domain Eukaryota; kingdom Metazoa; phylum Arthropoda; class Insecta; order Hymenoptera; family Pteromalidae; genus Nasonia; species Nasonia oneida. The sequence goes on along the minus strand of JAZHPH010000479.1, from coordinate 14,971 downwards.
TATTGAATCAACGTTGATCGTTTTGACGGGGTATTGAACTGAGAAAATTACGTCCATCATTCATGTATGTATGTTATATAAATACAATTTATATATTAAAAAAAACTAAATACTATCATCATTTTTGTATTAATTAGTAAAGATTTATAGTTACGTTAAGTAAATCATATAAAATTCTTTTTATTAAAAATAATATTAATGACTAATATTGATATTTCATTATTTTATTTTATGTAAATATTCTTAATTAACTTAAATTAAGTGTTATTAACAAACACTCACTTTAGTAAAAAGTATTTGTTGTTATAATCATTATATAAATAGAATCGGGTGAAAGGTATTGATTGATAATAACGTGATTGAAATAATAGTAATACATTTACACTAGATAATATGTAAATCTCGATTGAATAAAATGGAAATCAATAAATTGTCGTCTAAAGTGTGCGGTAATGAAGGTTATGTTTGGAAGGAAGATTACAATGTAAACATTAACTGATAATATATAAATTTTAGTTCAAATCATTTAATTAACTTATATTAGTTATATATCAATTTGGTCTATTAGTATATAAAAAACTTTCAAATAAACAAATTTTTTTAATTGAAAACTTTATCTAGCTATGTATGTAACATATTTTTGACTTTTTTGATTTAACTGAATTTATGTGTTAAGGAGAAAATTGCTCTATTAGATCATGAACATGACATTGGTGGCAAACAAATTACCCCCATTGGACCGTCAACAGTATCAGGTGGACTATTTTCTGCATGTATGTGGCCTCAAGATATTTTAGCAACTGTTAATCAATCAAGCAATGATTCAGATTCTCAAGATTTTCAGAACATACCTTTTGTTGAAGACACTCAACAAACGTAAGTTTTGTTTGTTAGTATTAAAATCAATTGTTATAAATGCACAGAAATTTTGTTACCTGAAATTGTATTTTTTTTTTTTTTTGTAGATTGCAGTGGTTTGCTTTTCTAAAGTGACAATAAAAAAAATCTGAACTTTCATGGCAACATGTGGATAATTATTTACCTCATTCTGACAAACTACGTGAAATGGTCTACAAAGGTATACCACGTTCTCTCAGACCACAAATATGGATGAGGATATCAGGAGCACTCAAATAAAAAAGTATTATCAAAAAAGACGTACAAAGATATTGTTAAAGCTTCAAGTACTAATGTATTAATAACAAGCGAGCAAATAGAAAATGATTTATTAAAAACAATGTCAGCTAATGCTTGCTTCAGTAAGTTGAACAATATAAGAATTCTTAAACTAAGACGAGTTATGCAAAGTCTTGCCTCATTATATCCAGAGATTGAGTACGATGAACTACATTTTAATCACTATTTGTTGAATAATTTCGAGTTTTGTTATTAATTGTTCATCATTGAATTGTTTCGTAGGTATTGACAAGAAACTTTAACAATAGCCGCTTTATTATTGTTATTAGAAGAAGAATATGCTTTTTGGATGATGGCTACAATTGTTAATGATTTACTTCCAGCTTCTTATTATTCTTCTACACGTATAGGTATTCTTAAAAAATTTAGTTTTGAAAAAATTATTTTTACTTTAGTACGTATATAATTGATACGTATATTTTCTAATCAGGAAGTCAAGTAGATAAACAAGTTTTACGAACACTCATTACAAACTTTCTTCCTGATATTGACCAAATATTTGATCAACATAACATTGAGCTTAGCCAGATATCTCTCAATTGGTTTTTGACATTATTTGCATCTGGTATTCATATGAAAATTTTATTAAGGCTTTGGGATCTACTTCATTTTGATGGATCTATTGTGCTATTTCAAGTAACTTTAAGAATATTAAAGATAAAAGGTAAATTTATTGCTTTTTATAACACTAAATATTTTTTACAAATAAAACTAACTTATTAATTTAACATTACAGAAAAAGAGTTAAAGGCTTCGAAAAATCAAGTACAAATATTAAATACTTTATCAAATATTTCTAGGGACATACTTGATGTAGATAAGTTCTTAGAAATTCTTTAAAAAAGTCAGTTATTGATACATTATAAAGTACATTCCAAACAAAAGAATTTCGTTTGTGAAATTAGTAAAAAAACATTTTCACAAAAAGGAAATTTAAACAAACACATAGTGGAGTTAAAGATTATTTTTGTTCTTTGTGCAATAAGCCTTTTACGACTAAATCACAACTCCAAATACACTGAGAGAACTACATATTACAATTCACTACATATGTAGGAAAAATTACTATATTAGATAGTAACGGCAGATCTTACTCGCTCCATGACGATTTTTACTATATTCATAGTAAAAATTGTTAGACTTATATTAAAATTTGTTACGTGTTTACTATAAATTACTACAGTATATAGTAAAAATTATTTTAAGAATTTCTCCGTGTGCCAGAATTTGAGGTTATAAAATTGATTTATGCAGTAATCAGAGACCAAAATCTATAATTTTTTGTTTATCTGATATTATTAAGTGATAAAATATCATTCGCTGCTATTATTTATTAATTTTGGTCAATTTATTATTAATATTAACTCGTTTATTTCTTTCACTTAACAATATTAAATATCAATAATAATAATAATCATATTCGAATAAGCGCGTAAAATTGGCCAGCAAAAAAAAATTAAATTTTTAAAAATTTCATTTCAGTATAGAAATTACTATCTGAGATAGTAAAATTTAATACAAAGCAAGTATAACCGTCTGTTACTATATAATATAGTAATTTTTCCTGCATATGTAGTAAATTTTAATATCTAGTTTTCTCACTGTACATATGAATATTCACACAAAAAATACTCAATTTATATGTGATATATGAGATAAACTATTTAATAGAAAAAGTCATTTAGAATCTCACTTAACTGTACATTCTAGTACAAGAAATGTTCAATGTGATCTTTGTAAAAAATTATTCAAACAAGAAGAATACTCAAAGATACACATACGCATACATTCTCTATTAAAAATTAAAACGTGCAATTACACGTATTATTGCACGTATAAAAAAACGCATTATTATGCGTATAATAGTATATATTTTTGTACGTACAAAAGTACGTTCTATTGTACGTATAAAAGCGAACGTTATAGTACGTATTAAAACACGTATAAATAAACAACTCAAAATGAATCGATTTTTGTTAGTTTTTTTTTCACTTGTTATAATACGTGTTTTAGAACCCGTAATAGTATGTACAATTGTACGTATAAATATTCGATTCAAGTTTTTTTTTAATAGTTAATATATAATTATATAATTGCACTACTATATATAAATTTGCACTTAAATATTATGATGATCAATATGGGATTGGAGTAACCATGTAAGTACAATTAATGATATTGAATCAAGATGGAGTCATCGAGCGCGGGCTCGGTGACTTCACAGTCAGCAATTTTCTATAAATGTCATCCAAAAGTGGAAGTAAAAACGGTTATTTGTATAATATGTGAGGAAGCTTTTCATACTAGTGATTTTGCTAAAATAGATGGGGCAGTAAAAATCAGTGGAGTTCTAGGATTATGTCCGGAACATAACCAAGTAGACCTAACCTCGAAAGTGAATACAAATGTGCTGAGTAATGAAGCCAAAATAATCATTGCTCAGATTAAATTGAGAAAAAGTGATAAAATAAGTGTGTCAGAAGCTGAAAGTGAGGATGATGATGAGAATAGTGTATCAATGGACAGTAATTTGAATCGTGAAAATGCACTATTAAAAGAACTAAATAAAGAACTGAAAGAAAAAAATAAGTTATTGAGAGAATTACTTGATAAGCAGAAAAGTGAAATAAATACCTCAAAAAACAAAACATATGCTCAAGTAATTTCGAGTGCCATGAATAATAACAAGCCAAAACGAATCCCAAAAATTATAGTTAAAAACAAAGATACTAAAGAATATCCTATTGGCAAAATAAATGATGCTGTTGCATACTATCTCATTAAAGATAAGAGCATACAAGCAAAAAAACTAATTAAGAAAAAGAGTGAAATAATAGTAGATTGTTTAACAGAAGAAAGTGCAAGCAAAGCATATAATGTTTTTAAGATAAAGCTTGATGAAAGTTGTGATGTTACAAAAGAAACAATAGAGAATCCAAAGGTTAAAGTAATTGGAATAGATAATTTTGAAACTTTAGACAATAAAAAAATTGAAGATGACATAAATGAAAGAAATTTTAGTAAATTAACAAGAAGTGTACAGTATTGCACTCATATGATAACTCCAAAACTCATCTGCAGTCAGTCATATTAGAAATCCCTGCTGAACTATATCAACATGTGAGAGAGAATAAAAACAGGATCTTCGTGGGTTATCAAAACTGTAAGGTGCATGACTACTGCAACGTTAAGCCATGTTTTAATTGTGGTAGATATGGGCATAATGGCTTTAAGTGCACAAATAATCACACATGTTTAAAATGTGCAGGCAATCATAAGACTACAGATTGTTCCGGTAATAAATTAAATTGTCCTAACTGTATCTTCAGCAATAATAAGTATAAAACTCAATATAATACTGAGCATATGGCAACAGATAGCCACGCAGTACCCTACAAAATAAAATAAGAAAGTTTATTGACCTTACTGACTACACGATACAACCTGTAATACCGAGATATGTCGGGTATGGCAGAAAATACTTCAAACAAGGCTATAACCATGCGTGCATCTGGGATGTCTTCTACGTCACTCAACTCAGTTAACACACGTATAACAAATAGACTAAGAAAAAAGGATTAACTAATGGCTCAAGAATTCAATTTTGAAGACATACACAAATAGAACGTGATGCAGAAAACATCAGATCACTTAACAAGAGCATCTCGAAGAAAAAGAACTTAATTCTCTGTGTAAATATAAGAAGTTTAAATGCGAATTACGAAAAATTAGAATCATTTATTGAAAGCTTGGTAGTAAAACCAATTATTATAATATGTACGGAAACATGGATCTTACAACATCCTCAATACTATCAATTACAAGGCTATAAAAGCTATTACAATAACAGTAAAATAAATAAAGCTGAGGGAGTCATGTTATATATTAAAAAGAATATACAGAAAAAAACTAAAATAGAAGTAATTGATAGATTGAGTGTTGTAAGTTCTGATACTTTTCTAGAGTCAGGTGATGCAATCAGGATCTCTGCTATGTACAGGTGCCACGATGTATCGAAATCTGAGTTTACTAATTCAGTAAGAAAATTCCTGGCTAAACAGGTTAATATAAAAAATCAATGTATATTTGGAGATTTTAATATTGATATAGGGGAAACTAATCATGACAAAATTGGTTTAGCTGAAAAGACAATCGCTCAAGAATTTTTGAATAATTTTTTTGAAAATGAATATACTCCATTTTTTAGAGGAATCACAAGACCATCTCAGAACAGTGAGAACGGTACGTGTATAGACAATTGTTTCGCCAAAGTAAGAAATATTGAGTTGGAGTCTTTTAAGTTAAACATACCGTTTAATGATCATTATCCGCTCTTCATAAGTATTAATAAATTCAAAATACAAAATGATTACAATCAATCAGCCTGCATTAACTATGGCAAGTTAATAAATATTGCATAAGAGTTAAGTGGGACTCATTGTCACAAATAAATGATCCTAACCAAGCTATAAATGAATTAATAAGTATGATCCAAAGCTGTGTTGAAAAAGCAACTGATAGAAAATATTCTAATAAAAACAAAAAAGATTCAGTTCCTAAGAAAAAATGAATTACGAAAGCAATATTAATATCCTGTAAAACTAAAGAGTTGTTATATAATATATGGAAAAAGAATCCAACAAATATGAAACTGAAAATGGATTATAAAAATTATGAAAAAATTTTGAGTAAGGTAATTAAAGATGCTAAGTATAAATACGAAAATAATGCCATTAGAAAATGCAGTGGTAATTCAAGACAGCTTTGGAGCATAATAAATGATAAGTTAGGAAAACAAAGAAGCAAGGAGGATCACTTGATAGTATAATAGTTAATGATCAGAAAATTGATGACAAGACTACTATTGCGAACACTCTGAATGAATATTATTGTAATGTAGGATTAAATTTAAGCAATCAAATTAAAAAAATGGACTTAGAACAATTGAAACTGCCAGTTCGAAACAACTACTCAATTTTTATTAATCCAACTAATATGTATGAAATTCAAAATATAATTATTGCAATGAAAAAAAAGGCTGGTGGAGTAGATAATATTAGTGCAATAACTATCAAATCTTTATCGAAACATATATCAAAACCGTTAGAGTATATATTTAATCTATGCATACAGCAATCAATCTGGCCTAATGCCAATGTATTAGCAACTATAGACCAATATCGCTAATTTCTAACATTGCCAAAATACTTGAAAAAATCATATACAATAGACTTTATAATTTTATCGTGAAGCACAAAATAATATCTGATAGACAATTCTGCTTTCTAAGACAGAGAGGAAAGAAGGATGCTCTCAATTGTCTATTAAATATTATATATAGAAACCTAGATAAAAGCAAACCGGTTATAACTGCGTTCTTATATCTGGCTAAAGCCTTCGATACGGTAGATCACAGTATACTGCTGGACAAATTAGAAAGATACGGTGTAAGAGGAGAAGCATTAAAATTACTCAGCAGCTATCTATCTGATAGGAAACAATCTGTAAAGATGAGTAACGGCAAGAGTGAGTACAAAAGAATTATGATAGGGGTTCCACAAGGAACAATTCTTGGCCCTCTATTTTTCATATTATACGTGAATGACCTACTGATAGATATGCAAAATGAAACAATATTATCTTACGCTGATGACACAGTTATCATCTCATGTGATAACTCGTGGACAGCTGCGCAAGAAAAATTAAATGAATATCTTCGTAAGGTGACAATATGGCTAAACCTAAATAAATTATCGCTCAATATAAATAAAACCGTATATATTGCATATGACAATTACTGTGATAGTGTGCCTAGCACCTTAAACATCAGAATTGGTGATAATGTAATAAATAGAGTAGACAGTTGTAAATATTTAGGTTTAATAATAGACTATAACATGAAGTGGGATAAACACATAAATTATATTATAAAAACAACAAGATATTTAATCTTTATTTTTGCGAAGCTAAAGAAATTTATGGATAGTAAAACGCTAATGTTACTATATTATGCCTTCTTTCAAAGTATTACAAACTATGGCATCATTGCATGGGGTGGGGCTTATAACAATTACTTAAATTTAATCCAAGGAATACAAAAGAAAATACTTCGAATTATAAATAAAAACTGTTATATAGCAGAGAACCAACCTCTAAGTATAAGACAATTGTTCGAACTAGAGTGTATAGTATATCATTATAATGAATTAAGAGACATATACATAAGAAGTACAAACAAAACACGAAACAAAAATCTACCATTGCCTAAAATTGATAAAACAGTAAGCAGCAAGAAAAGCAATTATTTCGTGGCTGTGAGTGTATTTAACACGCTACCGAATGATCTCAAAAACTTAGCAATAAGTAAAATCTCTATGAAAAGAAAATTTAAGAGGTTTATAGAAAAGAATTAACTTTTGGATGTTATATTTGTTTTTTTTTAATATTTTAATATTGTTAACTTGCTATGAAAAGGAAAAAGGGCATGATAGCGTTAAATGCGTTATCTTGGCTCTATATGGTAGTTTTAAGTATATTAGTATTAGTGATTATGCCATCCCTATGTACAGGCAACTGTGTTTGCCTCTATAGTATGCCTTTTAAAGGACATATGTATATGGTGTTGAAATAAATAAATAAATAAATATAGATATTGTGAAGAAATTTTTATTTTATTTAAGTCATAAATATACATATGAAATTTTTTTCTAAATAATTAAGAAAACAATCCATATAGAACTCTCAAAAACAACAATAGTTATTTATCTTATAATTTATTGCTGAATATTACGTTTTTACTAATTGCAATTTAAAAATAAAAAAAGAAAGTATTTTTCTTTAAAATGATGGATATGAATTTTTCACTACACTTGCATTAAAAAAAAAAAAAGTAATTTTTTTAAATCATCATTTTCATCAATTTTTAAAGCTATTTTCAGCGATTAATTCATCGATTAATCGCGGAGCCATATAGTCGTATGAAATAAACCAAAAAGAAAGAAAGAGAAAAGATATGAACTATTAATAAGTCGAATATCTTACCCTGTTGAAAATCTCCGTCTGGATTTCTGCTGAATTTTCACATGGATTTCCAGATGAATTTTGCCTATATTTCGCCTGGATTCCAGCTGGATTTTCAAGTGAATTTCCAGGAGAATTTAAAAAAAAAATGTTTAAGTCCACAAAGAGAAATATGTATAAAAATGAGTACTACAGATTATTTAACATCTTTCTCTTTGATAATTTGGAAATTTTTAAAAAAAAATTCTGGAAATCCAGCTGAAAATCCAGCTGAAAATCCAGCTGGAATCCAGGTGAAATCCAGGTGGAATCCAGGCGAAACCCAGGCAAAATTTATCTGAAAATTCAGCTAAACTCCAGATGGAGATTTTCAAAAGGGTAATATTCGAGCAGTAGCATCACAATACGATTTTCAAATGTCTGCGCGCACCTGGCGCCAAAGGAGATGATGCAATAAACAAAAAATTTCAGTGACATTGCACAACATATCTAACAAATTAACTATAACTATAAATTTGATTCACTGTGCAAATCTCCTATGAACAGTCTTGCTGCTGTTATACATATAGCAGTTTGATATAAAATGATGTTTGCGGTAAAGTCAATGAACGGCCTATATAATCGACTTGTAATCACCCATCACCTACATTATAAAACTATCTAAAAAGCTCCCGACGAGCATTTCGTCCATTTCGTCGTGCATTTCGTCTTGCTCGTTTTATGACTTTATTTCTTAATTCTGCAATTTTTCTGGACAAAAAACCAGTAATTTTTTTCAAAATGGCCATCTTCATTATTTCATCCATCTCTCTTTTTCTTCCAAGGTAATCATGAACCAAACCTGAAATATAATAATTTTTTTACTACAATTTTGTATAGTGTTTAACTATTTCTATAAAACTAGCAATAAACAAATTTTACTTACTAATCATTAATCGCAACTTGTCCTTCTCGACTTCTTTGACTGGCGAATGATTTGGTATTCGATTTCTATCTGTGATTTTGCGTACGGTTGGACAAATCATAAGGACTCCAAATAATTTGTGCTAACGACTTACAAGGAAGGGTCCCCAGGTGTACCTCACCGATTTTGATCATTTTGTGATATGTTGTAGTACTCGAGAAAATATTAGACACGTGTTTTTTCTTACGTGCTAACTCGTCGATTTAAGGGGTGAAAATCACCCTTGAAGTTTACCCCCAAAAACAGGTTTTTTCTAATATCTCAAAAACTATTTGGAGTTTTTAAATAAAACCAATGCTAAATTCTTTATTATAAAAAGACGCTACTGTAGGCACAACTTTTACCCCGAAGGGTGTTAAACCCTGTTTTTTTAGGGGTAAATGTGCAATTTTTCGCTATTTTTTCAATATAAAATTGATCAAATCGGCTAGATTTGGTTGAAAATTGCACTACCATCAAGAAAATAAGAAATTAAAGTTGACGTGTTTCGAGATTTACGAAGAAAATTTTTTTTCTTGATTGTTTTACCCCTGAGATTATTTTTTTATTTTATCCTTAAATGAAAAATTAGATCCATGAATAATTTTTCAATTTTAAAATGTTTGGCAAGCGATATAAAATTAAAACATTTACTTCCTGATTTTTTTTCCATTTATTTATAGAGTTTCTTTGATGATTAATTTTAAAATTCTATAATTTTAAACTATTAATTTATAAATTATTCTGACAGTTTTAACAAGATTAGATAATTTCAGACAATGACATATTTCAGGATTCTTAAAATTTGTATCATACCAAAAATATAAAAAATATACTCTTCATTAAAAGTGCATTCATACGTAAACTTTATACGAAATCTTATACAAAAATTATAGAAGCCATTAGTATTTTAAAATTTTCCAAATATATATATATATATAAATTTCCCGGTTTTATCTCCCTCTATACCACCGTTCAAAATGCTCAGTCCCAAGTCTTTAATTCTTTCCAGAATCTCTTCTCCCTTTTTATCTACCACACCACGTCTGCTGAACATTTCCTTTCCTTCATCTATCTTCATTTTCTTTCATTCATTGCCAGTTCTCTTATTTTTTTTCTTGTCCTTCTCTCTCTCCAGGTCCTATCATGATTAACAAATATTTCGTCTCTTTTTACTTACTTGTATTCTCCATTACCTTTTCCTTTTATTCCCTGTTCAAAACTTCCGCCCCTGTCCTGTCTGCCTTTCTCCATCTAACCCACTATGTGTTTTTCGCTCTTACCTTAACTATCAGGTTCACCTATATCCACTCTTCTAGCTCTCCTTTCTCCTTCTTTTCTTGGTCCAGTCCTAATATTATGATGTTGTTCCCCTTGTCTTCTTGTCCCCCTCACTAATTTCAACTTTCCATTTCAGTTCATAAAGCTGTCTTCTCTCTTTGTCTCTGTATTCCTTCTCTTCCTCGTTGTTGACTGAACTCTCTCCAGTTTATCTCGCATATTTTTTAGTCTACCCTATTCCTAAACCCATCTTTTCTATCTTTTCTCTTTCTTCTTCCATTTCTCATTCTTCATCTCCGACTCCTTTATTTCTGCCTCTAACGCAATAACCTTTCCCTCTTCTATTATCTTACCCATCTCACCCCATTTTCCATACAGTTCTTCCATCATCTGCTTGCTTTTCTTTCTCTCCTCTTTCATCATTTTCCTAATCTCCTTCATTGTTTTTTGCATCCTTGTGTTACGTCGGAATAAACGCAACTCACCAATATACTTACTTTTATTCGAGTCCCTATCTGCTGTTATTTATTATTTATTTAGATTTACAAGGAAATCCCTTTTGGCTACCGCAGATGCGGTCACTGCCTTCCGGGAAAGGGAGCCGGATAACGAAATCACTTAGACGGGGTTAAGTTTTAAAGCAACTACTATAATGTATTTCACTCGTATTAGAGAAAAGAGAAAAGCACCTTGTAGTGTATATATGCGTGAGTGTGTGTGTGTGCGAGTGTAGAGATGCGAGCGGCAGGAGGTTGCAAGCTGTGGGTCCTTGTCGCTCCTTGAGACTGGCGTCGGTGGTTCAGTGCGGTCAAGCTGGTGTGCGTCTCGGATCCCTTCGGCTCGTTCCTCCTTCGAGCAGGTGCAGACAGATGGGCGCCTTAATGTGTCGTCTCTCTTCTTAGCGATGAGAGAGGATGGTGTGTCTCAGTGATCATGGCACTTATACAACTTGGTACCACGGAGGTAAGACTGTTTGTTTTCACGAGTAATTCAACTATTTCCACAAGTCTATATTTTTCAGCGATTTTTTTTACTGATCTTACTCGCGACTGGTAGCGATTCAATATTAACTTATAAGCTGGTTCGAATTTAGTGGTCTGGCGACTTGCAGCGATTCGACTTGTAAGGCGACTTCAAGAAAACTGACGACGTGCACCCTTTTGCACCCGGCCTTTATATACTGGAAATTATGTAGCCTTGATTTTCCATATTTAGGAGTGCCTAATATTCTCACGACTTTCCTCTTGACTTTGCGTGACCTCGTAAAATTTTTATTACCTTGAGTTTTTAGGATAAGCATCTTGTGACAGCTCTCCTGCTGCTTTTCGTCGCCTGCGTACTGTCATGTGTAGCTTTTCCCGATTTGTTTTCGGGGGAGCGTGCTCGACCGATGCTTGCTCTCCGCATAGCTATTTTGATTTTCGTCGCTTTTCGTGAGGAATATCGCTACTTGTTTAGTGACATCTTTTTATTTTGTCGCCGTCATTTTTTTCTTGGCGTTAGCCATTCTTTCGGATGATCTTCGCCTAGAGCGCGGTTTGTCGCTACGCCTCTAATCTTATTTTTGTAGGAATACGTTGTGGTGGGAAATACTGCTTCTTGCGGCTGCTGCGATGACGATTCGTGTGATGACGTATGTGTGTTTCTTGTTTCGTGCGTAAAAATTGTGTGACCTATTTAAATTGGCGTTGTAGGCGCGTAATGGAATCGGGGACTCCATTACACCTCCCCACCCGAAAAAGAACGGACGAGTGAAACTCGACGTTCGTAAAATTTTATGTGTGTGTGTTTTATAGGTAATGATGGGTAATTCATTCTTCCGCACATCATTATTTATTTACATAATTTGTTGTGAGGTACTTTTCCTTAATACATAAATTTCGATAAAGGTTTTTCTTTTCTCTTTTTTTTTTTTTTTTTGATTAACATAGTTACTGGTGTGTACAGAAATGATTTTTCATTGCGCATTATTACTGATAAAAGTTTTTACAAAGATGGATATTTTTCGTATTTTACATATAAGAGGAAAAAAAAATTTGTACAATAATGGATATTTTTCGTATTTTACATATAAGATTGATAGAAAAATGTTTACAATAATGGATAGAAAGTTTTTATTTATAGTATGTGAAAAAATAAATTTTTTGTGTAGTGGGATAGGGATAGACAGGTGTATGATTTATTTTTGTTTTTCAATTTGTATATGAATGATAGTTGACTGTAACATAAAGAATGTTGATTAGTATATACATGTGTTTGTTGGAGTTAGTGTTATGTTTAAGAATACTTTTCTCCTTTTATTTTACAATTTATATTTTCAATTGATTTTATGCAATAAAATTCCACCCCACCAGAAAAAGAATGTTGAAAATAAAATTTCAACATTCCTCCTGGCGTGCGTAGGAGGTCCCATCATGCACTTTCGTCGATTTCGAGTTTTTATTACTTTCTTTCCCAAGCTCCTCTTTCTTAAGGACATGTGTTTCTCCCTACTTTCTTTTCCTGGTTTGAGGTACTCGATTTCCCTGATTTTCCTAGCTCGTCCGCGTGATGCAGGCTGATTCGGCATCAGTCTGTCGGGGATTTTAGTGGTGTGTAGTTAGTTCGTCACAGTTTCTTTTGATTCTCAACGAAATGTGTGAGGTAAATAAAAGTTTATGTATTGTTTATTATTTTTATATTATGCTTTATCGCGTGCTAGTTCATTATTTGTTTATTGTTATTGATTTTTCTTTAGGTGGTTGATGTTATTAAATCGATCGAAGGTAGTGATTTACAGTGGGAGCCTTGTCATAAACTGGGTTGGGGCTGGTGTGGTGTTTGTTTCTCTAGAGGGAGATATCGCTTTCTTTATTTATATTTCACTCTTGATTTTGTTAGGCGTTTGTTTAGTGGATACACGTATTCATGCTTTTTTTATTTAATATTTTTGAAATGAGTACAAACGACGTGGGTGCGTATTTTTTTTACCTCCTCAGGCTCTATATATGAAACTCGAAGTCTATTTGTGTTTACAGTTTTAATCTTTTTATTTTTCATTCTGATTTTAACGTTTCGCTGGTTGTTAAAAACATCGACAACAGTATACGGCCCTTCATATTGGTCAGTCAATTTATATTGTTTTCCCCCTTTGAGTAACCAAACTGTATCGCCTATCCTAAATTCTTTTGGGTTTATTTTTTTGTCATAATAATATTTTGAGCGGATTTTCGATTCAATTAATTTTTCGTAAGCAATTCTTTGGAGTTCGTTCAAACGTGTACTAAGGTTCACGACGTAATCATTGTATGTGGGAATGAGATCTTCCTGTTCGAGTGGCTCATTCGAAGGAACGCGTGCTAAACGTCCGAAAACTAACTCGTATGGCGTAAACTGATGACCTTCGTGAGGCACGGTATTGTAACAGAAAGTCGCTAATTCTAAGCATTCGTCCCAAGTTTCCTTGTCTAAAGCCGTTTTAATATATTCGGTCAATGAGTGATGTGATCTTTCTAAGGACCCGTTAGATTGAGGATGATACGCAGTTGTTTTTACTTATTTAATACGAAATTTCTTTGCTACTCGTCTCATTAAACTTGACATGAAATTACTACCTTGATCTGTGAGAATCGTAAGAGGTGCGCCAAAAATACAAATAAAACGTTTTATTAACGCGTCGGCGACAGATTCCGCGGTGGCATCTTTGATAGATATCGCGAGGCAATATTTTGAAAAGTTACAGTGAATTGTTAATATGTTATTATAGCCATTTTTGGATACGGGGAAAGGTCCGACTATATCGAGACTAATTTTCTCCATGGGTGATTGCGGCGTGTCCGTGATTTGCAAAGGTTGTTTGGTTTTGACTCGAACTAGTTTTTTTAACTGACATGTGAGGCATTTACGTATGAAATTTTGTACATCTTCTTTAATATTTTCCCAATAATATCTTTGTTTAATCCGTTTATAAGTTTTATCCCTTGTGCCCTCCTATGGCTGTATTGTGTAATTCTTCCATGATTCTAACTCTATCTTTTTCAGTTATATATTTAATTATTCCCAAGCAAATTATCATTTTTACTGGTATTCCCTTCAATATGTGTCTTAATTTAATTAACACGTCGTCCCATAATACGTTTTCAATATCCTTGCTCTTAGCAATGCTAATAGAACAAATATTCTCTTTTTCAATCAATGTCTTTAAAACCTTGAATGCAACGGTTATATTATTAAGAATCTCGGTAGTGCCTAAGGCTTGTTTGCCGCGTGTAACGATAGCGAAATGTAGTTTATTATTTCTATTCGTGATTTTAATTTCTCCGGCTTCTAACTCGGAAAATCTGGGTAATTCATTACGCGTGTGCAACTGTCGGGCTCCTTCGTCACTCGGCGTTCCGTCCGAAGTTATAAAATAAATGTAATTATCTTTTCGCATAAACAATTGTTCTTTACATTCAACAAATATTTTCCCATATTTTCTTTCTTTATTTATAACAGGCGCAACGTTTTCTTTTTCTATATTTGACTCTATTGGGAGTTTTAATTGGTTAT
>JAZHPH010000478.1:0-60353 GCA_037356405.1 Nasonia oneida | reverse complement strand
CCCAATTCTTATACAAACTGATCGAGGCAAAGAGTTTGTCGGATCAGTTTGTATAAGAATTGGGCGTCGCCCATCGGCTCTTTTTAAGATTTTGTCGAAAGCAGCTACAACACTTTTTGTACTTTTGTCACGTAAAGGCTCGACCCAAGCATACTTACTGAGAACATCTATGACTACAAGTAAATACGCAAAATTATCGTTATACGTTTTGAGAGATTGCATGTTACACAAATCCATTTCCCAACAATCATCCACATTAGTGACATTGTACACCAATCTAGGAAATTTTCGTCTAATAGGTTTGTGTAGTGTGTATGCATCTTGATTACTTAACCACTCATTAACCTCGCTTTTCCTCTTCTTATTTTTACCATTGATTCGTAACAGATTACGTGCACCAGCGTATCCAGTCTCGTGTCTAGTGTCAAAGTATTGATTTTCATAAGACATGTTAAATTTTATAAGCCAGCCACTTGTTGTCTGCTTTTTGCGGTATGGATTTTTTCTTATTCAAACGTGCACTATAGCGTTGTGCGGCCGCGAGTCTAGTACCTTGTTCCAAAGTCTGAACGCTCTCGGAATTATTTCTCTTGGTTGAAGGAATTTTGTTTAATGCACGTTTCAAACTTTCACTAATTTTTATCACCTCTGGATTACTTATTAATTTGGGTGAAGTGTCAGTTGTTGCTATAAAATTAGCTAATTGAAATCTTCCTACAGGTTCTTCAACAGGTCTACTCCGTACCACGTCTTCTAGTAAATCTATAATATTTGAGTGTGGTATAGCTTTATCATCAATGCTAACTGTACCTGAATTATCCCATTTAATACGATGCGATGCTGATTTCCAACGTTGAAGCAATAAACGTGCTTTTCTCACATAACCCTTGGAAATGCTTGCAAGTATCGCTTCATCGGACAATGGACTCGATATATCTTTATTTTCATGCTCTACATCAAGTATATTTGCATCTGATAAAAGTTCCTGACGTTCCAAATTTTTAAAATGAAGATATCTTCCTAAAATTTGTAAATATTTTTGACATTTTTCACGTTCATCGGTGATACTTTTTGAAAAAAGTATATCGTGTATCTCAGCATCGAGACGACTTAAATTATCACCCTTTGTCTGTATCGTTGACTCTAAAGCATTACTCGACTCTTCTAATATATGTTGTTGTTGTTGTTGTTGATGCTGTTGCTTCGTTACTCTCTCGTATGTTTCCTCTGGTACAATGACCATTTTACGAGCGTGCTCCATATTTTAATTTCCAGAGACTCCAAATATTTTTGACACAAGTGCACCTATAATTGGTGCAAGTAACATTGGTAAAAAGGCACCACCGTTTTGAATAAGGACGCGTTTCTTTTTTTTTCCACTCTTTTTCACTGTTATTACTACTGGATTTATTTAATAATTTTCTCAAAACACTTTTATGTTTTTTTTAACTTTGACTTGTGTGAGTTTTTTATTTTAACGACTCCGCGCAATACATTTAACACCCACTGGCATATGCTTTTAATGAGTTTTTTATCAGCTACACGTAACAGTGCTAAGCGCTGTTGACTATCTGCATGCCAAAGAGCATTCAATACTGCAACACACTTTTTTGTAAAATGCTTTGGTAGGCATCCACACCTTGTATCTTCTTCTTCTTCTGCTTCAGTAGCAGCAGCAGCACCACCACCACCACCTCCACGCTGTCTTCTACGCTGTCTACGACTATCGGTTCTCACAGACGCTCCTCTCTCGGCCATTGTTTCAATCAGACTGAAGCTTTAATCATAGAATCCTCTACTTTTATCGGAATTTCTTATTCTTCTTCGGTACATATGCGTAACTCAATTTATCATCGGGAAAAACAGAGGTACAGAAACGAAATTCATCCTCGGTCAACTGTTTCAAATCCAACAAAAGATAGCCATGAGAAGTTGACGTACTATCGAGATACGCTTCTTGTAAAAATTTTGGGTCTTCGGGATAGACTTGACGCGCTAGATATTGTATTTGCGAACGATCACGTGGATTTTTAAAAATAACAAGGTAATTTGCATTTAATGAGATATCGCGTTGACCAGCTCCTTTGTGAAAAAGATTTTGTGTAATAAAAATCACACTTAAATTCTTATGATGACTTCCCTTTGTAAATAAATCGAGAATAATGTTATTGGAAGATTCTCTCATTAAATCATCGATAATTAATAATTTTTTCTTTTCATTGTCTTGAGAATAATCTGAAGGCTGAGGTAATCCCTCGTGAAATTCAACAATTTTTTTTCTACTCTTCCTACTTATGCCTTCTGGAACAAAGTCTGTCTCATACGTAGACTGCCACTCGGCATAATAGAGTAATATCCGATCAAAAGTTACACTGCACATGAGTGGAAGATGTCGAAGAAACCTTTTGACAAAAACTGTTTTACCACATCCCGTGGTTCCGCTAACGATACACGTAAACGGATGTTTGAATCGCATATCCATTTTGCCGAGTACTCACACACACACACACACACATGAGAGATTTTCCTTAAAATAAGCTTATGGCACGCGGACGGTCGGTGGCGGCGGCGGCGCGGCGCGGCACACGTAAAAATAAGCTAATTTTACGTGTGCTGAATCACAAGCTGTTATTACCGCTGTTTAAGCTGATATTCGTATCCAACAAGCTAAATAACAACGCGAGTAAGCTGAATTATGCGTTAAAATGAGCTAAATTTCCATAAGAAGCGTTCTCTTCGATGACAGAAGCTATACTGAGGATATAAAAATGTGTTAGGTATCTTTTAAATGGAAAAATAAGGAAATTATATAAAAATTTATGTTTATTTTTATTTACAATAAATATAGGATATAAAAATGTGTTAGGTATCTTTTAAATGGAAAAATAAGGAAATTATATAAAAATTTATGTTTATTTTTATTTACAATAAATACATCCAAAAAGTTAATTATTCTTATATCCAAAAGGTAGAGACTTACGTGACGTAAGGTATCGTCGTTTTTTCAATACAACACAACATGTTTTCGATTCTTCACGCGTTACAACTTCATGCATTTTAGTTCTTCTGATAGCTTTGAATTTTAAGCGTATTTTACTACATTCATCATTCATTTTTTCAGATTCGTGATCTTCGTTTGCAAAGGCATCGTTAATCAAATTCTTAATGCTATCAAAATTAATTTTTACACCGTTTGAAATGTTTAATGAGATACCTTTTACTTTACAACATTCAATTTTATCATCTTTATTGGGTGTTACAGCTGTGTAAGCGTAAAACTTTGGTCCTCCCGAAACAAAATTACTTATATACGTATTTTCACCATAACCACAAAGTTCATCTGTCATATCACCTAGTTTAGAGCCAATAAAAGGTTTATACTCATCCGAAGCATCGTCATGCGAAACAAATATACAAGAATCTGTGTCATAATAAAGAACACGATCACCCAACCTTCTCAAGTAATTATATAGTTCTAAACGTGCTTGAGCAGTGGTGTAAGCCGCAATCACGACACTCGTATGCGGGTCAGGAGTGACAGCCTCATCCTTGTATTGCCAATTCACGTACAGTATCTCACCATTAATTGCTAGTATATCATTAACATCTCTTTCCGGACAAGTAAGAAGTTTTAAAAGAGATTCACGTGATTTTACAACTTCAGTTTGTTTCAAATTACTCCGTTGTCCAAACTTACCCCAAAACGAATTTAAGCAGAGCTTAGCAACAGCTCGTAACCCTGAATTTTTTTCGATATTATTTTTATCCAAAGTTATACCCTCATCGAGTCTATACTGTTCAATGTATTGTAATTTAGTTGCTTCACCAGTACACCATGAGGGCCATCCGCTAGCCTCTTGCTTGAATTTTAAGAAAGTATTTACGTATTCAGCAAAAAGACCTCCGCTATCATCAATTTGATTATATTGTGTCATCTCATATTGCCAAATAATATAAATTTTCGTAATACTGTAACCGAGTTCAACAGCTTTACGCAACTCATCAGCAACCCAGGTGCCCGTGAATTCACGCATTTTTGGGTCTTCGTGATTGCATTCACACTGCTGCATTTCTCCGCAGCATGAGCGGCAAAGAGCAAAAAGAAGACGTCCGTGCATTTTAATTGGTAAGAGTGGAATGTGCAGGTCGCGCGGTGGTAAGATACTACATTTAACTAATCCTTTAATATTGTTGAGATTATTGTTATTCCCCTGCGTTAATTCGTTGCAGTCTTCACCAATTAAAATTCGCGGATGTCCCACGGGAAATCGACCTCTTTTACACACGTACGGATAAAGAGAGCATATATCTGTATATTGAATTTTTTCGTTATTTCCGATCGTGTACTCAGTAACTATATTCTCCGTTCTACCTCCAAAAAAAGCATCGCGCGGATTCAACGTTATACGACTCATAAGAGGATGCTGTGTTACATATTCATAGATTTCGTGATTCTCTGCTTTTATCCGATCAAAAGTACATTCCCATATCTCTCGAACTTCGTTTCTCGAATTTCGAAAACCCAGGGCTTTTATTTTTTGAATTTTCCGAAAAGTATTCTCGTACGACTCATCCATAGTTCTGCCGTATGACATTATTTTATCTCGTCGTTTATTAAAGCAAATAGGGCAACCGTGTGTGTAACAGCCTTGATATTCAAAGACAATACATTTATTTGCATTGTCATTTTCCGGAGGTAAATAGCCATCTACACGTTCTGAAAGCATAAATTCACGTGCTCTACCCACGTGTATGATTTCCCGACCAATCTCACTTTCACACTGTAACAGCCACTGTATTGACTTTTGCGAATGATTATCAGCGCGTCGATATCCACCTGCTGGAATGATACCGATAGTTTTTTCGCTTAAGAAATTTTTTCTATACACAATGGAGCATGCAGAAGCTATGGTCGTTGCCTCTGTAAACGGACAAGTATTCCCGCACTTAATGAAAATTTTCCGAAAAGCCATGCATGCAAGTCTTAAAATTTCTACATCCATACGGCAATAATCGAGTATTTCACGTTGAAAATCAAACTCATAAGTATTTCGGTTCTCCTCATACCATACAATAAACTTTTCCCTCTCAGACGTCGACATGGCATTAGGCGCATAGAACGATGCTTCGGGTAAAGCCCCAACATAATTTTGATTATCTAAAGTATTGAATAGACGAGGAAAATATCCTTTTGTGCTAGCTGGCGGTAGAGAAAAGGTTTGTGGTAAAGCACTTAATTTCATGTGAAAATAGTTTAAGCTATCAATAAATTTTGTTCGCCCGCATTGAAGCATAATTATATTTTGTCCATTCAATATTACGTTCGGTACTATTGAGGTATTTTCAACGATTTCTCTCAAAATAAATTGCGCACCAAACCCACGAGAGTTATGAGCAATACAAATTATTTGACCGAAGGTAGTTTTCTCGCGTACTGTCAAACCTATTAAATGTTTAACTGGATCATCACGAAATATATGCTCTCTTACACCACACGTATGGCATAGTATATTTATATTTTCATCATCCATGCAATCATCGCAAACCTATTGTACAACACATAGATTTGGAATGTGTATTTTTATCTCTGTATGTTCACGGTAAGCAGAATCTTGACGCGTCTCAAAGTCATAAAAAATAAATAAATTTTTCTTTGGGGATTTACGATTAATCTGTGCGTTAACATTACGTCCAATGGGTTGAATATAACAGAGCTGATTTACATCATGTTTTTCGCGACATAAGTTGCACCAATTGATTCCACACTCGTGCTTTGACTTGTAGATATTAATTCGTTTGCAACACATATTACAAACTTTTACTACATCGCATATTTTTTTATTTATTTTTTTTTTGTATGACCCATCTGTTTTGTGACGGTCGAAACATATTTATCCGTAAAATTCTCGGTTACATTCTACACACTTTATAATATATATATTAGAATTACACGTTGGCGCACAAAAACACCTGTCACATTTGGCTGTGCATCTATGCTCATCTACGTATCTATAGCTTTTATTACAATGTTCGCAGAAAAAACGATTGCGTGCAGCACCGGTTAAATTTAATATTGTATCGAAATGACGCCTTCGCGCGTCGTACAAAAGATTTATAACGTCAAAAGAATTTGAATTTAACAGAGGTCTTCCATCGTAAAAGGGCGGTTCTCCACTTCCAAAAGATAAACTATCGTAGATTACAATAGCGATATTTTTTGCAACATAATACCGCTGATACGTCTCTATTTCTCGTATACCGCACCCGTTTGCAGGAATTACGACGTTTGCATTAATAGTAAGGAGATTTGCGCGCTCTTTTTGCATACCACGTCTGCTATCTCTGACAATATTCCAAGTATCAATGGCTTCGTTTGAAAAGAATTTTTTATACATCATATAAGCCTCCCCGACAATTAAAGCTCTTGGCAAGCATAAATTATCGTTATTTCTTATAGATACAACCGATCTTTGAGATAAGCTATCAACACTCATCCTCTTTCTACTTCCACCTCGGCCACCATTAGGTATATTAACAAGTGTTAATGTTAGAATAAAGCTCTCATCTATTTGAAAATCCTCATTACTCTGAGCTAATCCACTTATTAAATTCCATAAATCATTGTAAAAAAAATTATTTACTAATCGTAAAGATAACCCACCCGGGCCTCGTGCAAAATTTAAACTTCTAACGGAGACGCCAATCATGTCGTTTTCATTACATAATGAAATTATATAAGAATAAATATCGCGAATAACTAACTCCAACCAAACTATCGGATTTATAGATCCATCCTTCGGTGGAGATCTTATTTTTAGCACAATACGTCTACCTTCTATTTTATACTTAGATATATAATGCGAATTTTGTTGGAAAATATCAAAACGATTACCAGGAGGCTGGATATCCTCATCCTCTCTTTCCTCATCGACTCCTTGATAATCCATATTATCGTCTGTTTCGCTTCTCTCCTCATCCTCCTCGCTGATCTCCTCCTCCCCCGCCTCCTCATTCTCCTCACTGGGCTGATTATCCTTTTGCTCGTAGTCAGACAAATCATCATTATTGCTGCTTGAATTTTCAATTCTTCTTCTTTGTCCTCTACCAACTTGAATAGAAAAATCACTTTCATCGGCCTCGTAATCCTGCGATTCTACAGAAGTATTGAATACCCTATTTTACACTTTCTTATTTTTAAATTATTCTTCTGGTGGTCCTGAAAAACTCTGTCCCAGACGATTAAACACTTCAGGTAAATTTTCAGTGTCTAACAGTATGGAATTTTTATCTTTACAAGCATTGAAAAACCAACGTATTTCTTGTGCTCTTCGAACATACATGATACGCATGATATCTTGTTTCAAAGCTCTGGAGTACTTTGCAAATCCTTCGAGACCACGTCGAATAACTTAAATAATATTTAAAAATAAGAATTTATTTCAAGAAAAATGTATATTTAAATACAGCATAATACTCACGTTCATTAATTTGACGATCTCTTGGATTTCCCTGGTTAAAAAAATGCTCGGTGACCAATCCTCCAGCGCTTCTTCTTGTGTACCGCAGTTCTTCGGGTTCTACTGGTCGGGCCAAAAAGTCGAGGATTTGTTGCCGTCTTTTAACACATGGATGCTCCGCATACTCAATAATATTCTCGCTTTCATCAGCTGCTCGTTCCATCAAGCGCTGTAGAATATTATTAGCAGCAGCTGTTGGCTCTATACATGTGGCAAGAAGGTGGTCAACATTAACCATGCGCTGAGAATCCCTATTGGCAGGTACATCTTCAGCCTCTTCCGCTCTAGCATCGTGCTCATTCTGCGCTCTCTCTACTGCTTCATCTTCCGCCTCCTCCTCCTCCTCCATCGCCTCATTCACCTGAAGACGCACCGCTGCAGGCGCCGTAGCCACCGCTGCAGGCGCCGTAGCCACCGCTGCTGCTGCTGCTTCTCTCCTTACGGCTTCGCTCTCCTCCGCCCGCAACTCCTCTCCGTGTGCATCGGCAGCGCTCACCCCAACCATTTCAGCCGGTACAAACTGTACATCGACTACAGCATTCAGCGCTTGCGCTGCATCCTCCTCTTCCGTCTCACTTGCCTCTCTTTCTTCTTCCTCCACCTCCTCCTCCTCCTCATCTTCATCCGATGACGTAGGTTCAACATATTCACTTGATGTGTATTCTGTAATATTATCATCATCTTCATCAGAGGTTATGTCGGCTAACAAATTTTCTAACGCTGAAATGTAAAACAATTTTATGTTAAAAATACAGAGCTTACTTTTTATAATAAACGTTATATGTATTCGAAGGTAGTGATGCATACAATACATGAATATTAAAATCTCTTTGATGTCGAATGAATTAAAACAAAATATTAACCGATATTTGATTACACATTTTTTTTTAATAAAAAAAGCAAGAACTATAGTGAGAAAAACAGTTGTTTAAAAAAAGTATTCTCACTGTCATAGAATATAACGGATGTATATTCTTTGATTTTATAATTATACGTTATATTACTGTGATGATAAAGAAATACGCATCGTATGCTATGTAATATGACAGATGTAAGAAGCTAATATCCCTAGCGCTGAAGCAGACGACTTGAAAACACTAGGCGTCATACGTAGCAGTCGACGCGTTCTACGGCAAGAGCAGACGACACTGCGTTACGAATGTGTGTATGCGCGCGCGCGCGCGAGTGAATGAAACAGTGCTTGTAGCAGCAGTAGCAGACGACGCTATCAGCTGTGGCACCGTTTACCTCGTTGCCAAGTACAAGTGCTGTTTGATTTTTATTAATGACAACGCGATATAGTGCAGAAAAATTGCAATCAATAAAAATGTACTCACCATTATTCTCCTCGAATGCTGTCATTAAATTCTGTTGCATACAAAATTCTGCTGCGCATCGCACAGCTAAGTTGCATTTTTTAAAAATGCGTGTATGAAGCTGTGCAATTTTCCGTGGCCCACAACATCGTAAAAGACGTGAAAACTCGCGGCATAATTGGCACGCTACCATGCGTTTCACGCGTAGACACCAGCTTCTTGTACACCTGCGTCTAACAACACTATTTGCTTGAAGATTGCCCGCGATGCGAAGCAATACACTGCGTAAAGACTCCTCGGCTACGTTATACATGCTTGCGAGCTCTTGATTTAATGCAACTACTCTTATGACTACTGAACTCCTGAGGTCAACGTAGGGTTTATATAGTATAAAAACGTCTTGCTAGTGGGGAGATGTGTGGACTCGCGCAACAGTATAAAGCACAAAAAATAACATCCTGTGATAAGTTTTGCCTCAGCTTTATCATTCGCAAGTATCAAAATTTCGCCGAATGTCACTTACACGGTAAGAGGATCGACTGATTAATAGTATTATATTACCTACGCTCTCACGGGTCCAAGATGCATAACAATCTGAAATAATGATACCGTCGACGATTCTCGCACGATACAAGGCGGCTGAAAGCAATGCTCTATCACATTTAATAGCATTCGACTTCCTGTGCAAGCGATGACCATAGCGATTCTCATACAAGCAGTATCAAATATACGGCTCCGAGAATCCACGTGTTAATTACATTTGAGATTACTCTGAACCGTTGTTTTGTCACACTGATCCATTTTTTTCCGCGCATAGGTATCAACTGTAAAGACTCTTGTCGCCGAGTAGATACTAAAAATATCAAGTTCACGCTTAGAGCAGTCGAGAGTCAAAGATCATGCTCTCTCTCTCTCTCTCTCTCTCTCTCTCTCTCTCTCTCTCTCACACACACACACACACAATCGTAAAAAAGTATCCCGTGTTCGTCGAGCAGCAAGCAGTATCAAACACGTATAGTTGTTTTGTCACAGTAATTCATCTCCGTTGTATAGGTATCGCCTGCTAAGACTCATGGCGACAAGTGGATACTAAAAAATATCAACTTCCTGCGAAGAGCACTTGAGAGTCAAAGGTTATGCTCTCTAGCGCTCGTAAAAAGTATCCCGTATCCATCAAGCATTTCGCTGCACAACGCGTCAGCCAGCTCGTTCGGGTATCGGGTGTACGAGCACACGTGCGGTATCGAACAATAATCAGCACAAGTCTAAATTTTTCTCCTTCGTCCCTCCTTCTCCTCCTAGACCCTACAGATGACTGCTTCGACTACAGTCGTCAGTTCCAACTTGATCGTAGTTCCACTAGGATGTCGGTGAAAAGTATTGTTTTACGCCAGTTGGAGGAGAAAAGCTCTCTCCTAAAATCACGGATGGAGCGTACGTCGCGGCTCATACAGCAGCACCGCGACACGTATGCTGAGCTGTATGAGGAGCGTGAAGACATCAAACGCACGCTGCACATCATGAAAAGCTCACCTTCCATCGGCCCCGTCAATTACTACATCCCTAAGCTTGGGGATGTATGTGAAGTGTGTGCGCGGGTGATGAAGCGTATGACCATACGCACACGCTGGACGTACTGCACGGAGTGCAGGGCGCGACGCTATATGACGTGCAGCAGAAGAGAGCTGTGGTGTTGCTGCGTAGGAACGGATAAGAGGGAGGAGACGGAGGAGGTAGCCGAGAAGTTAGTGCAGCAGCAGCAGGTTCGTTCGTAAGGTAAATGTCTTTGTTTGTCATAATAAGTTAATTATATGTATCTTTTCACAGGTGCTTACCAACGCAGGAGGAAGCGCAGGAAGCGGAGGAAGTAGAGGTGGAGGCCTTGGACGACGCTGCAATGCAAATAGATATAGGCGAAGAATTTTTTCAATTCAACTCGTATGCATCTCCCGATGACTTAGCTGATATGGAAAAGCCTGTCGTCATGAAGATCGAAGCAAGTGAAGAAGACGAGACAGTTGACGTAGTATAGTGGTATTTTGTGTTTGTGTGTGAGTGTATAGTATATAGATTAGTAATTAAGAGTAAGGATTGATGTGTGAGAGTGTGTGCGTAAGAGAGAGAGAGAGAGAGAGAGAAAGAGAGAGAAAGAGAGAGGAAGAGTGTGGGCGTAAGAGAGAGTGTGTGCGTGTGAGTCGGAGAGAGCGCAGTGTAAGAAGCTAGTGTCCCTTGTGCGTTAGCAGACTATACGATTTTGTGTGTGTGTGTGTGTGTGTGCTCGCGTAAGTGTACGTATGTGTACACATGTGTGATTGGATTTACATTGTTTATGATAATTCGAATAAATCATTTTTTTATAATAAAATCCATTATATATTGTAAGAAATGATTTTTTTTATTTACTAACTTGGTGTGTGGACATAACAAATGCCATCATTACTATCGTATCCTCATCTTATCAATATAAACAAATAATTAAGTCAAGGTATTGTTTGTTTACATAAATAATTAATTAAAATTATCTATATTTACCGCTATATCCATCGAAATATTATCGCCATAGCCCATAAAATTTGGCATATTATCAGTATGATATGCTGATCGTTTCTATCAGGCCACTTGCCATCCCATCTTCTATCGATGAAATAATCGAATTATTAGTTATCAGGTAGAGACTTTGCCAACAACCTTTTTTTGTAAAAATCCTGACACACGTAGCTGATTCAAT
Source organism: Nasonia oneida (assembly GCA_037356405.1). Taxonomy (NCBI): domain Eukaryota; kingdom Metazoa; phylum Arthropoda; class Insecta; order Hymenoptera; family Pteromalidae; genus Nasonia; species Nasonia oneida. Next base: position 48,792 of record JAZHPH010000478.1, on the reverse strand, counting down.
CATATCTGCTAAGCTTTAATGCTTGTCATTTTTAACTGATTGTTTTACATTTGCTAATGAAATTTTTTTCAATTATTTTACGACTTACAGGAGAAATTAAAATCATAATACGAAGTTACAGATTTATGAAGATTGAAATGAAAGTTATAGTTATACATTCTTGGAAATCACACTCCTATCGTAGGATCCATACAACATTGCATAAGCTCTCTACTCAGGCATCTTAAGCTTTCTAAGGTCGAACTACTTCTCTTTGTAGAGTCAGTTCGTATATACTATCGCTGTCGCGATTGTCTCTCTCGATTGCTATAGTTGCGCACGCATACCTGCTCACATACTCTATAGTGTCTATACTGAATAGGCTGGTTTGGCGTAATATGTAAATTACTCATTTCTTAAGAATAATATACTTGAATTCACGTAAAAAATATGTACTAACCGAAATAATTTTAGAAGACGAAGTTCATACTGTCCATACTGTCCACCGTCACACGTTGTCGTCACGACATACAGGTTCAGCTATTTCAACCCCCCCCCCCCCCAAGTAACGAGTTTCGACTAATTTTGTTACAATTTTTTATTAAACTCAAAGAAACGACGTTCATACTGTCGACCCTGTCACCGGGTACCTCGTAGACCATTTCTGAATTTGCCCTATTCAATAAATCGTCGGTCCCTACGAAGAGTAGTACGGTTCAGATTTGCAACAAAGACTAGTGCTGTTCAGATCCGCAAAGACTAGTACATTTCAGATCTTTCCCACATGAAAAAATCCAATTGTTTAAAAAAAAACAAATAGTTATTTCGGTTAAAACTAATAAAATTGCAATATTTTCAAAGTTGCCAAAAAATGTTTAAAAAATTTCGAAATTATATTTTTTCGAAATTATATATACTGCTTAATAAGACTAAATATGGGACTGGTCTATAGAAGCCCCGGCTCTCAACGATAAACTAGACACTGGACATCGACAAATTGATTAAGCATAAGACCGATAGTGTAATCAGTGGCCCCTCTGTATAACCCCGTCCCTAACCTAAACCCTAACTGACGACAACTGCATCAATTGCAATGACGCCATTCACGACTAGTTGTTTGACTAACGCCAGAGCCTTCCTCGACAGTAACTACATATACTACTCTTCTTCCAAGACATCATACATTTATTTATTCGAGATGTTTCTATCTTGACATGAGTGGTTACGACGCCAGCTCAATCATAGCCGACTCCCCCGAACTTGGTCAGGCCTCTGCAAATATCATCGGTTCAGAGGAGTTTGTCGCGGCTATAGAGAGTACAGTACAACGACTACTGGGGCCACTTCAGCATCCAGCATGCTTAAAACCGAGCCGAAGGAAAAATCCGTGCTCAAACAAAAGCTGCAGCAGCTGCCAAATTATATATCAGACAATCATGCCCGGAAAAGAGCTTGAAACGGCGCGTGACTAAAGTACGATCTCGTCGAGTTCGAGGACGAGGAGGAGGAAGTAGACATCAACGAGCCGGCCTCTGATGGAGATTAGCAGCGTCGGAAGCCTGCAACTGCAGTAGACAACCACGTCGCAGTAGTATCATCTCGAGAGGTTGTTGCGTCAGAGCCATTTCTTTAAAAGTTTAATCAAACCCAATAACCGAGTATGAAATCGGCCCAAGAAACGTCTTTTACAAGGAAAAATTTTAGATTATTCAATAGTTTAATATTGGGCAACTATACAGTAAAGGCCGCTTATCTCTTATAATGATCTAATGAAGACATGAACAGTCTTTTTTTGCAAGGAAAACTAATAAAATGTAAAGGATTGAACCAGTTAGTTTAGCAGACTGTTTTTGAAGATTTCCACGATTTTTAAAATATACGAAACCTTAATTTTTATAATAAGACTATTATTAGCAGCACCGGAAAATCCATTTTTTTAGGTATGAAAAAATTTCTATCCGTAAATGTATTGTTAAAAATATTTTTAGACATGTAGATTTTACCTAATCCCCATATGCGGCCACCTCGGAATTCTCCTTCGTACTTCATCCCATCAGACCTCCAAAAGATTCCATGACCATGAAACCATCCTTGCATAAATTCACCTTCATATCTTAAAAAATATATATAAAATTAAAAAATTATGTAAATACTTAGAAAAAGAAACAAAAAGTAGCTAATGAATTTGTCTAGACAATCTTTATAATTTTTTAAAAAGTAAAAGGTTAGGCGAGTTTGATAATTTCCGCAACAAAATTACAGATAGAAAAGAGCTGAGATCAATCAAACAAAGTCAAGTTTATTATATTTAATCGTAATGGAGCAAAGAACAATTCTCAAGATAATTACTACGTAACTTGCCTTGCCCGTTTCATTTTGTTTATTGGTGAACAACTAAAATTTTCTTTTTACATATTAGAACGTCATACAAACACTATAAGTACAATGAAACGGGCAAGGCAAGTTACGTAGTAATTATCTTGAGAATTGTTCTTTGCTTCATTACGATTAAATATAATAAACTTGACTTTGTTTGATTGATCTCAGTTCTTTTCTATCTATAATTTTGTTGCGGAAATTATGAAACTCGCGTAACCTTTTACTTTTTAAAAAGTTAATTTTTTGTAGAGATTTCAGTCCTTTTTAGTAATTTTTTTTTGAGTATTTCATATTTCTCCTAAAAATAAAATATAAGCATCTTTAGAACCTTTCAACCATGGCTTTTTTGTAACATTTTTATCACTATGAAATGAAATCACTGATTGTTCTGATACAGTACCCTCGAATGATTTCTACACCTAGACACCAAAAACCAAGTGCGAACTACCTAGACCTCGTCATCGGCCACCCTGTACACCTGTACACCTACCATCGTAGGAAATTTAGGCTAATATGGCCACGATATGTCAAATTTTATGCCCAGTAGCCAGATTATGTGGCATATTGTGGCCACAGCTGTTAACAGGCGATGGTAAGTGGGCATAATATGCCATAAAATTATGGCGAACGTTTTATATATGGCAACCTAACCTTGCACATATTTATGCATATGTACAAACATGACCACACTCAACACTCACACTGAAATGTACACTTTTTATGTGGGTTTAGATATTAGAAACATTGAGTAAAATTTGTGTGTTTAAGATTATCAATAATGAAGTGTAAAAGTGATGATCTTGACATATATTCCCAGCTCAGTGTTTGAGTCAGTCCCAGGCAGTATTCATCCTTATAGTGCCTTATATGCAGTGTATTCGTGCAAGATGTTTAATTTGTAGTGTAGATGCTTATTTTATTATGTAGAAACAGGCTAGCGTAACAATTTTTGCTTGTCTGTCTTTGCTAGCTGACCTACATCGAACCCCATGGCTCCGGGGGCAAAATTTACACATGGGTGTTTATATGAAAATCTGAACTATAGCACTTAAGATAAAGACAAGTGCATATATTGTTTTAACAGCTTGAAACAAATCACCATGCATAATTTCAGCCCTCTAAGTGTGATAGATTTTAATCGAGAGCAAAATTAAATTCTCAGTGATTGTACGATTACTTTTTTCAATTTTTCTTTTTGCCGAGTTCGTGTATATGTGTACACTAGCAGTCTGCCGTAAAGCCGGAAAAAATATAATAATAATTAATTACACTTACAAATAGGCAATTAACGTTATCAGATTGATGAACAATAGTCTACATTAACAATCTGCACCGCCTCGACAATGTAATCCGCTGAGTATTCAACGCTTCGTTAAGTTGCGAAGGAATATTGGCTTGAAATTTTCTAAGTCCCACCGGCACGCGTGCTGCGCAAACTTCGGTATTTTGCTGGCACGCGTGACGAGCACGCATGCTGTCGATGTGCCGGCTACGTGCCAGCGTCGGTGGACGGCGAAAAATTTTTGTCACGTATGACGTCACGATGACAGCACAACTGCAGCACGCGTGCTCGTCACGCGTGACCAAAAGATGTCCGGCACGTGCTGCTATTGGGGCGCGCATATGCGGGTCCGCATGGTGCTGGCGCTATGTTGGCACGCCGTGCGGCGCGTGTCGGCGGCCGCAAAATTTTTAATGTTTTTCAGGTCCGCATATATAATAAATATAATTATTTATAAAATATTACGATTAGTACGAACAACGTGATATAATGCTTCTTATTTATTATTAGTTTAATCTTTTTTATGTCAGAATTAACTATATGTATACGATTAAATATATTGTCTTAATAAATTTCAACACGTAAACATTAAGTAATTGTTACATATGAGAAATGAATATACATTCTTGACACCACAATTGGTAGAATATGTTTACTTTTATTTCTCACTATAATTGTATAATTTTAAACAATATAATTATATGAAAGATTGACATTTATCGTAGAGCAATTGAGAACACAGCTCTAGTCGTACGCGCCATGTTAGATCTGACAAAAAGGTTAGGTAGTATATGCGATACACAGAATGCGCGGTAATTCAAATACACGACATTCCTCCCTCCTTTCAGAAAGTAAGAGCACTTAAGTTGGAGAAAATAACATTGGGGGTCTTCGGTTACGAGCTGATCGTCGCGGCAACACGGGTGGAGATTGACCTTGAGGTGCAATTCTCTGCGGTGCCGGCGCTGGCGCTTGAGCTGGTGGTCGCGCTGCTGCTGTTGGATTAGCATCTTGCTGCTGAGGTGCGTTAGCCAGTGGCTCTTGGGCGCCTTCGTAGAAGCGTACTTGGCGCCGTCGTTCTGGTTCTTCTGCAGTTAGAGTGGTTGATTGCTTTCGATCTTTATGGTCCTCGAATAAGACTATCTGATCGACATGGCGTTTGAAAGACTTGCCTAGATAGTCGATTTCGTAGTGGAGATCGCCGAGGCGTGTTATGATCGTACCTGGGATCCATTTGTCCATTCGTGGATTGCCAGAAAGAAAATAAACTGTCTGCATTGGCTGGAATGTGCGAAACGTCGGGTTGAGTTCCGCTTGTTGCTTTTGTGAAATTCTCGTTTGTGTAGAATCTGGTCTCACTAGGTCTAGACGTGTTCGTATGTTTCTGCCAATAAACAACTGTGCAGGTGGTTGCCCTGTTGTTGAATGAGGTGCTTTTCTGTACTGCCTCAGAAACTCATTCAGATTCCTCTGTAGCGAGCCTCGTGTAGTTTCCATTTTCTTCAGTGTATCTTTTGTAGTCTCTACGTATCTCTCAGCTTGTCCATTCGTAGCCGGATGATACGGAGCTGAAGTTTTGTGGTACTTGACTCCACTCATTTTCAAAAACGTTTCGAATTCTTCAGAGACGAACTGTCGACCGTTGTCGGAAACTACTGTAATAGGTGTGCCGTAAGTAGCGAAGAGTTCGTCGAGAATATCGATCGTTGCTGCACTAGTAATCGAACTCGTTGTCTTGACTTCAATCCACTTGCTGTAAGCGTCCACTACTATCAACAGCATCATACCTGCAACTGGTCCTGCGTAATCGACATGGATGCGCTCCCATGGGCCTTTAGGGTACTCCCAGTGACGCTCACGGAATTTCGGTGGAGCATGCGCGTGTCTAGCGCAATCAGAACACGACTTGGCTATGCGCTCAATATCAGCGTCGATACCTGGCCAATAAATGAATGAGCGTGCCATGCCTTTCATTCTGACGATGCCTACGTGAGCTGCATGTAAGTCGTCGAGTATAGCCTGTCTCAGCGAAGGGGGCACGACGACTCGATGCTCGAATATTAGGCAGTTGGAAGAAAGGCTGTAATTAACCTCTGGAGCTTTGTATCCGTAGCCAGCGAGGTTTTTACCTGTTTCTAGTAGTTGCATAATCTCGCCGAGATGTGCGTCCTTTCGCGTCTCTTTAGCTACTTGTTCCGCTTGCACTGGAAGTTGCTTGATCTGGCACAGCATGAAAGTGTCGAATTCGTCAAGCTCTGTGACTTCTTCTCCTTCTCGGAGAGAGACTTTGTGAATGCAGTTCGTTGTGGTAGCTAATGGTGCACGAGAACAGTAATCTGCATTTGCGTTAGCTTTGGTAGACTTGAACTGCACATCGTATGTGAAATGTGCGAGATAATCAGCATAATTTGACATTCTGCTGATGCACAAAACTGGCAGAGATTTTTCTGGGTGCAGAATTTGCGTTAGCGGCTTATGGTCTGTAATAAGCGTAAAACGACGTGCGTACAAGTATTTGAAAAATTTTTGTACGCCATAGACAATAGCTAGAGCCTCTTTATCTATTTGTGGATAGCGTTGCTCAGTCGCTGTTATCGTGCGGCTTGTATATGCAATTGGTCTCTCCCGTCCATTGCTAAGTTTATGCGACAAAACTACACCCAATCCGGTTTTGCTGGCATCCGTGGCAAGAAGTAATGGTAAGGATGGATCGTATGGCATCAGCACCTGTGGAGAGATCAGAAGATTTTTCAGTTCTGTATATGCTTTTTCTGCGGCTGATGTCCATTGAAACGGCTCGACGTGAAGCATGTCTCGGAGCGGGCGAGCTTTCGTCGCTAGATCTGGGATGAACGCATTGTAGTAGGTTGCTTTTCCAATAAATAGTTCCAGGTCTTCTGGCGTAGATGGCTTAGGAGCATCGCGTATCGCCTCAATGTGCATGTCTGATTTATGCACCCCTTGAGCGTCAATTTTGTGCCCCAACATTTCGACTGCAGGCGCGGCAATGCGCATATGAGAAATGAATATACATTCTTGACACCACAATTGGTAGAATATGTTTACTTTTATTTCTCACTATAATTGTATAATTTTAAACAATATAATTATATGAAAGATTGACATTTATCGTAGAGCAATTGAGAACACACCTCTAGTCGTACGCGCCATGTTAGATCTGACAAAAAGGTTAGGTAGTATATGCGATACACAGAATGCGCGGTAATTCAAATACATGACAGTAATGTTGTAAAATTATTTAATATACCATACATAATAATTGATATTTACAAATTTGGGCCGAGTGTTACATTGCCATTTAACGAAGTATGGAAAGGAATTCGATTCGTTTTGAATTGGTCCAATCAGTGTGATTTCGACATTTTCATGCCTTTGCTGATTATATTGCCCAAACCGCTGATGAATAATAGTTTTTTTCAAAATAATTATTCATTCAACCTTAGTGGAAACAAAATTTAGTGCAACCTACATCGACCATTCGGTATGTAAATATAATATTTATAAATAAATAATTATTTTGCGTTAGACCTTTAAATATATGTTTCACCTAACCTCAAAATAGATATAGCCTAATTTTTGTTAATTGAATTGCAAAAAGGTGTTATTTTAATACATATACAGGGTGTTTCATTTTAATGCGACCACGACAAAAAACCATGGAAAAACTAATTTTAACGAAAAATGACCTTAACAAAAGTTGAAGGGGGTAAAGGGGGCCATCGAATGACACAAACACCTATGACCTTGAACTCGATTTTCAAGGTCATTTGAGGGTAATTGTGATTTTTTAAATAGGAACCTCTATTTTTGATCTTGGAATCGGATAGAGCGGAAAAAATTACGTCGCAAAGGATATTTTAAGTTTGCTTTAGTGACCTTGAGAAGGTCAATTCAAGGTCAAATAACAAAAAATCTGCTAAACAGCTGTTTGTCTGGTTTTATTTTACTGATGTCGAAAGATGACCTTGACAAAAGTTGAAGGGGGCAAAAGGGTCCATCTAATGACACCACCACCTTTGACCTTGAACTCGATTTGCAAGGTCATTTTAAGGTCATTGTGTTTTTTTAACGGGAACCCCTATTTTTGACCTCGGAATACGGAGCAGCGGAAAAAGTTACGTCGGAAATGATATTTCAAGTTTGCCTTAGTGACCTTGAGAAGGTCAATTGAAGGTCAAATAAGAAGTATCAGCCTAAGATTGTTTTCCTTTCAATTTTTTCGTAGAATTATCATTTTGTTATTGTAATAAATATTAAGAGATTTTTCGGGGTTCTTAATTAAAGTGAGTTCCCTTGCCTCTCACTTTTGCTCGAAATTCAACGCAGGTGCTCAAAGACACCACCATTTTGTTGGATACACAGTTCAATTCGCTGCTGAAAATGTTCTACTGTTCTGAGTAATACAGCTCTTGGGATGTTTTCACAAGCGGTTTGAATTCTTTGGATCATATCTTCCCTTGTTGTAGTTTCATATTCATAAACAACATCTTTCAAATACCCCCACAAATAGAAATCGGGTGATGTCATATCTGGAGATCTCGGTGGCCATCGAACACCCAAATCTCCACGTCCAGTGCGTCCAATCCACCTGTCACGGTAATTTTGATTAAGATATTGTCTAACTATTCGAGCATAGTGCGCAGCAGCTCCATCTAATTGAATCCACATTCTTGCTCTTGTGTATAAGTCTACTTCTTCAAGAAGTACTGGAAGACGTTCTCTCAGGAACTGTAAAAAATTATGGCCATTTACATTTTCATCGAAAAAGTATGGGCTTACAAGGTATCCGTTAACAATTCCACACCAAACATCAAGACTCCAACGATTTTGGTTATCTATCTGCCTGTACCAATGCGGATTAACATTCGACCAATAATGACAGTTGTGTCGGTTAAGCTCTCCATTGCTTTTGAATTTTGCTTCATCAGAAAACATTACGTATTGAAAAAAGTGACGATCATTAGCAATCATTTGTCGTGCCCATTGGCAAAACTGTAGCCTTAACCTCATATCAGCAGGTGTGAGATCCTGAGTCAAAGTAATATGATATGGATGATAACGTTGACTTCTCAGTATTCTCCAAGCAGTAGCCATAGGTATACCACTTTGCCTTTGAATTTCACGGGTACTAACGTGGGGATTCAAATGAACCATTGCTAAAACGACCATTACACGAAGATCATCTTCGTTGTAATTACGACGTTCTCTAACCCGTGCTAGTTGCCCTTGTTGAGCTCTACGGTAAATTTCACGAATGGTTGTATGACTTGGATGTCTTCTATTGGGATATCGAATTCGATACAAGGCTGCAGCTTGTCGATAATTACGTCTAGATTCACCAAGAATCAATAAAATATCAACCCTTTCAACAGCTGGATAATCAGCCATTGTTAAAAATGTATAACAAGTTCAATACAAAATTTGGTTTTTACCAAACTGAACAAATTAGATAGCTTTCGATGAGTAATAAATTTTAATAGAAAAAATAAAGGTCAATGAATGAAAAAGAGAAAATGTTAAACAAATGATATTTGATTAGTTTGGCTAATCAATAACTATTCAATAACTAGTAAACTATTGAATGCTAAGTGTAAGTAACAATGAGTCGCGGGAAAATTCAACATGAAAAATCATCTTTACAAAATAAATTATTTATTTCAACAATAAATTCAGGCAAAATTCGATGAGCAAAATTAGTAGCCAATTGTGTCCACGTCGTTCCTGAGTAACGCTAAAGATAGGATAAAAATTCGCTTACGAAAACATCCCAAGAACTGAATAGAATCCAAAAAAATGGTGGTGTCTTTGGGCACCTACATTCAAATCTGTACATAATAAAAGTGAGAGGCAAGGAGACTCACTCTATTCAAGCACCCCAAAGAGAACACAATCCTATTACGTCCACGTCGTTGTTCCTGGGCAACACTAAAGTTAGGATATAAATATGGACTCCACATAACATTTGATATTGCATTTTTGCACTTTTGACCTTACAAAATGGCTTTGAAGCCAGCAAAGCATAATCACATTTTAAGTCAATTATTCTCTTAATGTTTATTACAATAACAAAATGATAATTCTACGAAATAATTGAAAGGAAAACAATCTTAGGCTGATACTTCTTATTTGACCTTGAATTGACCTTCTCAAGGTCACTAAAACAAACTTAAAATATCCTTTGCGACGTAATTTTTTCCGCTCTATCCGATTCCAAGGTCAAAAATAGAGGTTCCTATTTAAAAAAATTACAATTACCCTGAAATGACCTTGAAAATCGAGTTCAAGGTCATAGGTGTTTGTGTCATTCGATGGCCCCCTTTACCCCCTTCAACTTTTGTTAAGGTCATTTTTCGTTAAAATTAGTTTTTCCATGGTTTTTTGTCGTGGTCGGATTAAAATGAAACACCCTGTATATGCGAGAAAAATACGCGAGCTCGTGAAAAGTTAGTTATGCTTGGGGTTACTTTGACAGATCCACTCAATCGAAGAAGAGAGAGACCTTCTGAGGAACCCGCACAACCCATAGCTTCGTCAACCTGAGGCTGGAAGAGAGCAGGGCCAGAAGCAGTTTCATCCTTCATCAAATTCCTGAAGCATTTGTTCTATTCTAATTACGTTTTCTATTAGCTTCTTTCTATTCTTTCTCTTTTAATATCTTTTAAACGTATACTTCAATTAAATTCTTTCACAATTTGTTTTCTTATTTCATTTTTTATTATTATTGTAAATTATTCATAATTTTTCTAATTCCTTAATTGACTCTTTTCATCCTGCCGAGCAACCTGGAAAGAGCCACTTCAAAGGTGTTCACCTGCCATCTACCTGTCATCAACCTGCCATCCACCTGCCATCCATGAGCCATTCATGCTGATAGTGCGGTCAAGGAATATTACATTTCCAAGAAGATAATAATCATCCTTCGTCAAGGTAAAGTGAATCGTTACGTAATTATATAGATACATAAACTGATGTGTATTAGTTACTGTACTTTTAACTTAAATATTAACAATCTGACTTACAGCATCCTCACCGTTATCTAATTTAAAAAATAAATATATTTCTAATCAATATATTAAGAATAAACTTTAATGCATGTTTGTTTTTATACAGCTATCAAGAGTTGCTTGGACATTTCATCAGGATAGGAAGCTACTATTTGTATCCGTCAAAGACCACCAAAGCCTTCGACAGTGCCTCTTTATAAAGCAATCTGCGATAGGTACAAATTCAAGTTTGATAGTATTTTAAATATAGTTAAAACCAATGCAATAAGTCAATATAAGTTATAGATCCTCATTTCAGATTCTTGCCAATAATTTCCCAGTCGTTTCATGGATAGCTCGATAAGCAGTCCATCTACAAGTGAACTTGATAATGTTTTACAAAAGTATCATGCTAATTTGTTTTGAAATCATTGTTATAGTATTGCTTTAAATTGATAGTCCTCTATTTACAAAATTATCTAATTCGCACTGAAAAACATTCCTTCTCAGAGAATGTTTACAAACAAATTCATATTATTATTTATGTGAACGTCTGAAAATTGATACCAATACTATAACAATGATTTAAAAGCAATCTACCATGGAAATTTTCTTTTAGTTTATTCCTCTCTACATGTTCACCTGTAGATCTACACCCGGCTTTCCACTGAAGGAATGTGATTTATTTGAAAGAATATTCAAAAGGATCTATGACACAGATTGACTTATTTAACTAGCTTTATTTGAATTTTTACACTTAGAAAAGCACAGACAGTCTACCTGGCCTGTTATTAGTTAATAATACTTGCACTTTGAAGAGTGCTATGATGAATAATTTTGAATTTTTAAAGGTTATGTTATCAAATCTTAATGAGAAAACTTGTTTGTTTATAATTTTGTGAAATTAGATATTTGCATAATCTAGTTGAAATGGAATGTAATCGTGTATACTAGTATAATCAAGAAACCTGTGTAAGAATCATGCGAATAAATTGTTGTAGTAGAAAACTATTGTTATAGTAATGTTACAAAGTTTGAAACCTCTATAATAAAAATTATACAAGTTTCATTGATAACATTCTTTGAAAAAATAATGTTTACAATGTCAATGGAAGAATTTTTGGAGTAGATGTCTATAAATTAGAAGCAATACTATATTAATTGTTTGGAATGCATTTATCATGTAAATGTTTATTAAAGACCATCTTGTGTACGTTCACTTACAAATCTACACTTGGATTTTCACTTGACGACTGTGATTTAACTGATAGACTGTTGAAAAATATAGTTAAATAAAAAGTGCCACGGTAGTTATTTTCAAAATCACTTTTATATCATTAATAATAAGTTTCAGACCTCTAGATAATAAACAACTTGGATTTTATTGTCAATGTATTTGTCTTGAGTAATATTCTGAATGATATAAAAGTAATTTTGAAAATAAATACCTTGACAGTTTTTATTAAACTATATTCAGTTCCTATGCTCGACTGTGTACCTCCACCCGGCTTTTCTGTTTACAAAAGGCAATTCATTAATATATTGTAGAAGATCATATGTACTTACTTTATGGTGTATTTATTAGTATAATTTTTAAATGTGATTGATATAAAACTAATTTATCTTTGTGTTTTTCAGATAATTTTGTCAAGAGCTTATTTTGCTTCGTTTCCTGGACGATTCTCAATCCTGCGGAGGTTCCTGTCCATCCAGCTATTTCTGCTTTCGATTCTTCTGGTGTTAAGGCAATTTCTCCAACGTTAAGTTATTTCATACGCATAACTGATAATTTGAACAATTTTGCCAATTATAAAAAAAGCTGTCTGAATTTTTTTACAGTTTATTATATTAACTTAGGTGTGAAATAATGTTTAAGATGAAGAATTTTCGCTCTCGCAAACCATTAGGAGAATGTAGTTCTGCTTACATAGCACGTAGGCTTCATTTAATTGATAAGTCTCATAGTGAAGAATTAGTTGATCGAGCTTTCAGCGATGTTTCTTCCAGTTGCGTATCTCACAATTTGGAAGTTCCTTCTTACTCCTTCCATGAAGATGTGGTTGAAGTGAACCATGCGAATGATATTGTTAGTTGTGTGAGTGATAATCATGATGAGCGTTCAGTGAGTGAGATCTCAGATGATGGCAACGTAGATCCAGTTGAGCATCCTATTGCTGAAGATCAAGTTCATGATGATGATTTGGAATCAGCGACATTTTCTTCAGTCGCATCTGATGATTCGTTTCATGATAATTTGGAAAATTTCGAAAATAAGCTTGCAGCAGCGTTTACAGAGACTAATATGACTCATGTGCAAGCAAAAGCTATTTTGCGAGTCCTTAGTACTCATCATTGCTTTTCTTCAATTCATGTGGATCCAAGAAGTATTTTGAAAACTCCAACCGTATCTAATGTTCCTTTACAAGTTGCAGGTGGCGAATATTTGCATTTAGGAGTTGCAAAAGGTATCCAGAGAATTCTTTTAGCTTCTCCTGCAAATATGATCCCTGATATTCTTCAGCTTGATTGGCATACGGATGGTGCATCACTGGATAAAAACAGTGTCAATGTGCTTTGGCCAATTCAAATTCGCATTGCTAATATACCCAACAGTGCTCCAGAAGTTGTAGGCATTTTTAAAGGTTCACAGAAACCTAGCAACGCTTTTGATTTTATGGACGCATTTGTGACGGAATTGCTTGAAATTTTATAAAATGGTATTGATTTCTTTGAAAATAAAAATAGACAAGTCCACTTAAGGTGTTTCATCGCAGATGCACCTGCTCGAAGTTTTATTTTAGGTCATCGAGCACATAATTCTACAGCTCCTTGCTCGAGCTGTTGGCTTAGGGGCTATTGTTTGCGTGCAGATATTATGGTGTACAAAGGTACAAATTTTGTCGCTCGTACACAAGAAGAGTATTTGGAGAAACTTGATTCCGATCATCACCGGGTAGATTGTTCGATTGGCGCGCTTCCATTTAATATTGTTTCGAATACAGTATTCGATTACATGCATCTGCTTTGTCTTGGCATAATGGAAAAAATATTCCAGGGAATAATTGATAGAAGGTTTATTGATTCCATAAAGCTTTTACCGGCTAACATCAAAGTATTGAATCAACGATTGGAAAAAGTCAAGGAGTACTGTCCTCAAGATTATGCTCGAAAACCAGTAAACGTTGAAAAGCATGGCAAATTTAAAGCCACTGAGCAACGACAAATTCTTGTGTACAGTGGTCCTGCTATATTTTCTGGTCTTGTAGATCCTCCTGTTTATCAGCATTTTATTCTCCTCCATGCAGCAGTACGAGTGCTTTTAAATCCTCCTTCTCGCCAATCGATTAATATTGCTGAAGAGTGGCTCGAACCATTCGTTGAATCAGCTTCTGATATTTATGGCGATGAATTCCTCTCTTACAATACTCACACTTTGTTACATCTTGCAGATGATGTGAGAACTTTTGGGTCATTAGAATCTATATCTGCTTTTCCATACGAAAATAACATGAGTTATTTTAGAAAAATGTGTAGGAAGCCAAATTTGCTTCTGCAACAGATTGGCAATAGGCAAACTGAAAATTGCCAAGTTAATGTTCGTAAACATCTGGCCGAAAATTCAATTAGATTTGTTGTTGAACATGGTAGAGCACCTATCGTTCCATTTGATGATTTTAATTATACGCAGTATAGAAAAGTTGTTTTAGGAATGTATTGTATATCTGTTGATAAGCAAGATAGTACGATAATTCTTAAAAATGGATCATTCTGCGTCTTGCAAAATATCATCAAATTGCACGAGAATAATGATTGTTATTTGCTTGTCAAACAGTATCTAACAGTTACTAATTTCTTCACTCTCCCTTGTCCTTCGTCAGGTGTTGAAGTTTTCCTTTGCTCTTCCTTGTCACCAAACATACTTATAATTAGATTAGATGAAGTACAGGATAAGTGCTTTAGAATGCCATATTGGCCAGGATCAGGCGATTATCAGTCAGGAGTTTTCGTCGATGTCAAAATGTTGTCTTCGCATCTTCAAATAGTTTAAATTAATTGACTCATTTACTTCGATCTGCCGATAAACTAGTCTCGCACGACAATCACCTTTTTTACGTACTCGTTATATAATATTAATTGAATTTCGGACCCCCTATAGACTTCCAATTTTGCGTATTATAAAATCTTAATGTTATTATAATCAATATTAATTTATATGACGCGTAGTGCATTTTTCATTTTTTAAAAATTTCAATTATCGCGTACTACTATCAAATGTCTGAAAATTAATTGCTAATATTTCTTAGTAGATGGTAAAAAATCGAGATACCGGAGCTCTTCCATCGTGCATTGCGCTGGCGAAAATGCAAAACCGGATGGAATTACTCGATTGAGCAGCACCTGACAATCGGAGCTTGACATCTACAACAAACTCACGCCAAGGAAAGAGTAACAGTCATCAAGTCGCTTCTAAAATGAAGCCATCTACACAAAAAAAAACAGCTATTCAAACCAACAATCCTAAAAAAATCATTAACACAGAATAACATACAATCACGCACACAAAACACACAACCAGCAGATACCACACCACCCACGCAAACACGATCATTGAACAAGGAGCATTCATTCGACTCAATAACATACAATCACGCACACAAAACACACAACTAGCACGTACGCAGGCTACCACACCATCCACACAAAAAAAAAACATTTACTCAAGGTTCTTCATTTACACAGGATAAAATGCAATCACGCACACAAAACACACAACCAGCACGCACTCAGGCTACCACACCATCCACGCAAACAAAATCATTCACTCAGGGTTCTTCATTTACATCACGCACACATATTGCACCACCCATTCAAACACTAACACCCGACCAGACTCAAGATGCAGATGTGATATCGTTGATCAAGGAGGTCTTGGAGGAGCAGAGGTAAGCTTTAATGAATGAAATTAATTTTTTGGTATATTAATGGAATTTTTATTAATATATACTTTTTATCTTTATAGAAGCATGAGAGAAAGAATGGATGCAATAGAAATAACCGCGAAGTATGTTTCAGTAGGTTTGAATAAATTAATTTTTTATTTAAATAATAATTCTCATATATTTTCATATTTCAGTGCATGCTTAAACATCTTAAAGCAGCTCTCGAATAAAAAGAATAGAGTTAACAAGAAGATGCCGCAATTCTTTCCATTCGAGACTGTGGAGAACCTTCTTGATTTTGACCAAGTCTCCGACGAGGAGTACACTAACGCTGTAAGTGTTTTATTATTAATTAATATTTTTGACGTTGTGTAGTTTCATTTCTAAATATTTTAAATTTTTTCCAGGTTACCTATTTGGCCTACATCGGAGGGGTTAATGCATCGGATGCGGCAGCACTTTATCTAAAAAAGTGCTTTTAGATCACAGAAAGCCTTGTCACCGGCGTTACCTGGCTGGGCTCCAAAAAAGCCAATATAGTTGCGCTCAAGGAAACTCGTTTTTCTGCTGCTTGTGAAGGTACTTTATTTTCATTTATATTTTTTGAGACTATGTTAATGCCATTTTTTTATTTTTTAGATGCCATGACGGAAAACAAAAATATTAGTGAGCCTGATAAGTCGACATTTGCAACTGCGATGACGAAGGCCCTGAAAAGCATCAAAGAAGAGTATCGGCGTAAGAAAATCAAGCGTGCAGCCACCAATGCTGACGTTGATAACCAGCCTCCACGACAGAGACGAAGATTAATGGATGCTGTATACAACGGTGCAAACGTCGACTTTGAAGAAGAGGGCTACGGAAATCAGGAACGCGGTGGCAACGAGAACGACGGCGGCATCGAGGACGACGGCGGCCAGGAATGCGACGGAATAGATGACGACGGCGGCATCGAGGGCGACGGCGACAACGAGGACGACGGCGGCATCGAGGGCGACGGTGGCAATGAGGACGACGGCGACATCGAGGACGGCGGCGGCAATGAAAACAACGGCGGCATCGAGGACGACGGCGGCAATGAAAACGACGGCGGCATGGAGGGCGACGTAGATGGCAACGACGTCAACGACAGCGAAGAAGAACGCCTAATGCGAGTCGGGGTTATTCAAGACTACAGAGACACGTTGCAGTTGGAGTATCTAGAGGAAGATGCTGAGACTCTTCAACATCACTTCTCCTTCAGTCCCAACTATGCACCACAATTTTCATAAATAGGTGACATATTCTCATTTTATTTATTTTAATATTTATAACTTTAATTTATTTTTTCAGCTTATAAAAAATATGCATGAATTATAACATTTCATTTATATTCTATTTTCTTTTATTAATTAGTTGTATAACACTAGTTTGCATTTGGTTAGATTTTTAAATGTTATAATTAATGCATATTTTTGTAAAACGTACTCTTATATTTTGCATTTTTCTGTACTGCATTATTTCTTTCAAATAATGTAGATTCAAACTATTATATTTCATTGTTTTTAGTTATTGCTAATTTCAATTCATTCATTATTATTACTTTTTTATATTAATACAATTATATTTATTGTATGTTTCAGGAAAGAAAATGAAGTAGAAATGTTATTTTCATACAAATTTTATTATTATATATATTTATCAAAAATGTGTTATATAATTGATTAAAATTTAAATAAATAATATGTATATATAAATAAAGTATTTTTATTTATTCCCGCAAAAATTTTAATATGTCGCACAACGTGCAAGCACGCAGTGCCGGCACAGCGACGGCACGCCGTGCTGCGCAAAATTGCCGCGCCACGCCGTGCCGTCACGTGCCGTCTCTGTTCTGCGGCAGCTGGACGTCACGTACTGTCGTGGATGCCGTTATCTCGTGCCGTCACAGGGACGTCTCTGTGCCGACACGTTGTTATCTGGGCGATGAGAAAGCAATATCCATCTGTCCATCTGTATATAGCTGCGCGGTCAACTTCACGGTCCTAACACTTATTGCGGCTAACTTCACGGTCCTACCACTTTTGGGCTGAAGAAGAAAATTTGAATGAGCATATGAGCATTCTTGAAATACACACTCGTTTATTATGACATAAAACCGCTTTTTTGCTAATATTTTGATTGGAAATCATAGTTTAGCATTAAAACATGCTAATAAGTCAAAATAACTTACGAACAGTAATGATAAGCATTTTTTTTCTGTATATGAAAAATCTGAACACCAATATATAAGTAAATAGTGGCGCGGGCGCTGCGGCTCCGTCTGCTTCTCAAACTCGCCTTCGTGGCGCCACTTGATTTCAATAGTTTACTATGTTATTTAGTTTTGTTCAATATAGCGCCTATCGTACACAAGTACAACAGCCTTGCTAAAAATGACCAAATAAAAACGATTTAAACCTTTATTTGTTTCAATACGGTATTATGATTCGGAATTGTCGAATTCAAACCGATTGCTACAATTTGAACCGATTATAAAAATTAATTGATTTTAATTGTATTTAATCTAATTAGTTAAAGCTTTTTCTGCTCATAATCTAATGGATTCAATCCGATTGAAACCGATTAACTTTTATGATTGTTACATAACAATTCCAGATCATTATTCCGTATTAAAAAATAATTAAGGTTTTAATCATTTTCAATCGACCGTTTTAGAGGCGTTCCGTCGAGACCCGCATGAAGAAAATCGTCACGTGCTATGACAATTTGTGCGAGTTGTTTTATAAATTAGAAGCAGACCACAAGGCAGCTGAAAGGGAAAACTTTCAGGGGTTAAAGAACTTCTACTTCAAGGTGCACTTTATAATTGCTGCTACTTCGCCACGGTCCTTGATGTTGAAAAAGCCATGGAAACGTTTTTCCAAAGCTAAAAGTAATCCTTCTTAACGTGGTCAACAAGTATCAATACTAGTTACACTCGACTAATAGACACCACTTTCTTCTTAGATTCAATAAGCTTATTAATACGTATCCGAAATGGCAATAAGAATCCCTTTGCAATATATCTAAAGTACAAGCTAACGGTTTCATAATATCTAAATATTCTTCCAAATAATGAAAATCATTCGCAATTAAGATAAAGTTTATCTGAAGAAGTACATGAGTTTCAAACTCCATTAACTTATCTTTTACACTATACATTTGTTTAAGAGCATCATACAAAGAATTCCACCTCGTCACAACGGGCTTTTTTAAACTTTTTTTAAGATACTTAGTTAATTTTTCTCTTTTTGAGGGGATCGTAGACAGCTCCATATCTCTCGACACTTTGTAATCAAATTACTATGAGCATTTTTTAAATCATCAGCTTCTTTTATAATCTTATTAGTGTCAGTGGTGGCCAGTAAATAAAGAGTGCGACTTGCACATCAAAAGTGGCTTGATAATTTAGATAATAATTCCAGCAATTAAGGAATAAATAAAAAATTATATAGATTTAGGCATGCCACTTTTTGAATTTGGAATATTTGGAATATTTTGGAATATTGGAATTTGGAATGAACAAAATTGGAATAGTTAGGAGAGGAATTAGGAGAGCGCGCTAGTAGACGATACGTCCCGACCCAACATAACCTGGCCGACGCTTTATCCCGCGAACAACTTCCGAAAGAATTCCTGCGAAACGATACGTGGTTTACCGGACTCATTTGGCTACAGGAAACAGAGGCCTCATGGCCCGCGAACATCGTCGAATCGACTCCGAATATACCCGGTTTGAAAAAAGGAGTTTGTCTTCTAGTCGATAGTGTTAAGGATCGCATGTTTCCATCGCGGTTTTTAAGGCACCGCATGTTGCTTAATGTCGTAACGATATGTTTACGATGGATTCCTTCAGGAAAACCGTTCCGAGGAAATGCATCACGGTCAAGGAAAAACGAGATGCCTAGACCCGCGTGTTTCAAATTATTCAGTAGGACGCGTTTTCCGATTCAATTGCATGCTTGACGCTGAGTACTAAGATAAAGGGGTGGCATATTGCGGCACTTAATCCGTGTTTGGACGCGAATAGAGTTGTACGCGTGGGAAGACGCTTGAAAAACGTGGACATTCTTATAGCCAGTAAGCACCCTATACTACTACCTTCAAGGAATCACGTTACGGACTTGATTATCCGGGAAGCTTAGGAATCAAATTTCCACTCTGTTGTTCAAAGCACCCTTTCCTACTTGCGACAACGTTTTTGATTGATCGACGCTAAGAATCAGGTCTATCACGTTATTCGTAAGTGTGTCATGTGTATAAGACACAAACCCACTCCGCTTCACTGCAAGATGGCAGATCTTCCAACCGCTAGGGTCACTGAGTCTCACGCTTTTTCTCACGTAGGCATAGATTTCTTTGGCCCCATTCTCATTAAAGAGAAAAAGCGCTATAGCCGAACAACCCTTAAGGCGTACAAGTGCATTTTCATCTGTATGGCTACAAAAGCAGTAACCATAGAGATAACCAGCGACTTGACCACCGAAGGTTTTCTAGGCGCGTTCGATCGATTCGTAGGACGTAGAGGTATTCCCCATCACGTTTACTCCGACTACGGAACTAATTTCGTTGGGGCAAACAATCAGCTTAGGGAACTTTTCACGCTCATCAATTCAGAGGAGTTCGTATCTAAAGTATATGCTAAAGCCCTCTCTTTGGATATCCAATGGCATTTTAATCCACCCTTGTCTCCACATTTCGGGGGTTTGTGGGAGGCCGCGGTCAAATCATTTAAGCATCACTTTAAACGTGTAGTGGGTGGGCAACTTCTCACCTTTGAATAACTCTATACTCTCGCGAAGATTTTAAATTCTCGACCTCTCTGGTCGATCTTTGACCGACCCCAACGACCCGATAGCGTTAACCCCAGCCCATATTATGATAGGTAGGCCTCTCACAGTTTTACCAAGTGCTGATTTGACCTCTTCCAAATAACCGGCTATCCGCCTGCAAGTTCATCACCAAGGCCCGACAAGACTTCTGGAAGCGATGGCATCAGTAGTATCTCCACGAGCTCCAACAGCGTCAAAAATGGCATGACTCCACTGGAGAACTGCGCAAAGGGATGGTCGTCATCCTAATCGATAAGAATCAACCTTGCACGCAGTGGCAGCTGGCAGTCGTTCAAGAAGAGCACCCGGGGAACGACGGACTCGCCAGAGTCACCACCGTACGAACTACTCGAGGGACACTGAAGCGGAACATCACCCAACTGTGCCCACTACCGTTGATCTTGGCCAATAGCTGCATTACAAACAACGCATTATCTTTGCCTACCCTTCGGTCATACTGATTTGTAATAATCTTCTGTAAAATTCGTTCAATCTACGATGATTTAAAGCAGCGCGTGCGTACAGTGAATTTATGGTCCAAGCTCTACTGGATACAGACGCCTTGCTTTGTTAAGCTGTAGCTATGGGTTTTACATTATTTACGCTCGTTTTCAAAAAGATGTAGTTTAAGATTATACTATTGTTGCTTAAATGATGAGCAATTATTACTGGTAAAATACTTTAGTTTAATTCGTTTAGATTTCTTGAACTCTTTAATCGTGTCTATTTCTAGCACATATTGTTATGACGCGTACAAATGTTCGAAAAACTGTAGCGACACTGATTCTAGGATTTGAAAATTTGTAGTGTATGTAACTAACAGTTTCATTTCTTTTTATGCAAATCTATAAATTATCCTACTTCCGAAAGTATATTTTCATACTAAAGCGGATTACATAAATTATTACATCTTCTGACGGTCTGACAGTAAAATGAGTTCAATCAAATTATATAGTAGAAGAAGTCTCTTTCTTCTACTGATGTTATTTCTTGGTTTATGTATATTTATTAATGGGCAACCTCGCAAGTCAACGATTAACCTCAAAATAAACCATCCATGATCGAACAGTTCAAAAAATTATAGTATTACTATACTATATTATTTAAGATTATAAAATTTTAATATGTATACATATATTTACAATCCATACTTGTGCCATAGCTATCCCAATTCTTATGAATACTAAGCTCTTTATGTCTACGTGAATCTTCATTCTGAGTAAACGTTTAGCTCATCGGGAAATCTAAAAAATTCAGCCCAACTTTCTTTTTTAGCAAAAATCAGTCTGAGTCGTGCGTCGTACGTGGTTGACAGCGTGTAAGTGCAAGTTCTACTCGTAGATAATAGACACCAGTAGCTAACCATTCGCAAGGTTCCTAACCTAATGGAAATAATTGGGTGTGCCAAAGTGTGGCAAAGTATGCCATACTATGCCAAAGTGTGCCAAAGTGTTCAAATTCAGAAATTTGCTGCACTTTGGCACACTTTGGCACACTTTGACACACATGGGTTTTTCGGAAACAAACATCGCTTTTTTGACAAAGTATGGCGCAGTATGGCACAGTTTGGCACAGCATGGCACACTTTATTACACTTTGGCACACTTTATTACACTTTGGCACACTTTATTGCACTTTGGCACACTATGGCACACTTTGGCACACTATGGCACACTTTGGCACACTTTGGCAAACTTCGGTACAGTAAGATATATCCCGCCGCACGCGCGCCAAAACATTGCCATTGCACGATGCCGTCATATCGACGGCACGCGTGGAGCTTAAAGTCCCAGTTATAGTACGTAACAATAAATAATTAAATAAAAAAAAAAATTCTAGCGCCGGTAAGACTTGAACCCGGATCCTTTGGGATAGTAAGCTGAAGGTCTACCACTAAGTCACAAGTACTCGTTACAATTAATACAAAAATTAAAACAATTAATACAAGCAGCTTTAGATACTTAGTACTTTTACAATATTGATTAACAATTGCCCGTAATTACCTTAAAGCTGCTGTCCACCGTAAATGCCTCATCGGGGGAATCCGCCGGGAATCCAAGTTTTCCAGATTTCGTCCAAAAATTGTCTAAGTCCTCAATTTCCGAAAAACTCATGTGTCTCAAAATGTGTCAAAGTGTGCCAGAGTTGTCAAAGTATACCAAGGTATACCAAAGAGTAGTAAATTTCCAAATTTGAACACTTTGGAACATTATGGTACACTATGACACACCTTGGCACACTTTGGCACAATTTTGTACACTTTGGCACAAAATCCATTTCCACTAGGGTACCAGGGTTATCGCTATTATTAACTTAGCCCGCTATGAGTCTGTGACTTTCCGGCAAAGCGACTATAATTACATTTTTGTTTTCAAGAAATAGCGGTTTAAATGTTTTAATTGATACGTGAGATCGTAGCATAATAAGCACGGTGTTTAGTATGCTACGATCTCACGTAGCTTCCCCCGACTTGCTCCTCTCGCCAACCCCCACGTTTGAGAAGTATGTGCTGCGCTTATGCCGAGCTGTTGTGATGGCATATGCACTGTCACAAGGCTAACTCATCAAAAAATTATTTGTAAACAAAATTTTTAATTATACAAGTAAACACGTAAGTTTTATTAAATCAAGTGGCGCGGTAGCACCTCGAAGGTGAGTTTGAAAAGCAGATGAAGCTTTGGCGCCCGCGACACTATTTACTTCTACGGAACGTTAAAATTGTCAAACGCGAAATATTTATGATGGTGTATGGGACAAGACTACATTAAGGTTTAAAAATAAACTATGAAATCATTATTAAATCAAATATTATGGCTTTATTAAAATATTCTAACAAACGGGTCCTGGTGTGACCTTCTCTCACAAGTTATCGCTGAGAACTGACGCTCTACTCATTAAACGCCGCCAAAAACTCAGGCCCGCTAGAACAAAGGCGTTTTTCCGAGGACTACCGAAGAGACTCGAAGCAGTGCGCGTGCTCCTCTATATCTATAACTGTACACGCGCAGTCATGTGCCCGCGCGAACGCCTCCCACCACTCGACTCTCTAGCCTGGCAGTCACAGATCGGCCCTTTAGCCTCTCCAAACTGAAAGTGACCTTTAAAAACCGTGGAGTAATCTTCCAACTGAGGTCATGGCAGTCTAGGAATGATTATAAAACCACTCCTAACCGTATTTCTAAACTAATACTAAGCAAAATAAATATTAATTAAAATAAATACGTCGCACTTGCTCTTATCCCTAGTAGCCCTTGGTTACGTCCGAAACAGATGGCATAAAAGAACAAAAAGCACGTGGATCCGACAACTACAGTTATCTGTTGATAGTTTATCATTTTTTTAAATGATTAAAGAAGGATACCTCTACACGTCTAGCAGTAGATCAAGGCTTAGGTCGAATAATTTTTATTTATTATTTATTTCAACACCATATACATATACCCTTTAAAAGGCATCCTATAGAGGCAAACACAGTTGCCTGTACATAGGGATGGCATAATCACTAATACTAATATTCTTAAAACTACCATATAGAGCCAAGATAACGCATTTAACGCTATCATGCCCTTTTTCCTTTTCATAGCAAATTAACAATATTAAAATATTAAAAAATATAACAAATATAACATCCAAAAGTTAATTCTTTTCTATAAACCTCTTTAATTTTCTTTTCATAGAGATTTTACTTATTGCCAAGTCTTTGAGATCATTCGGTAGCGTGTTAAATACACTCACAGCCACGAAATAACTGCTTTTCTTGCTTACTGTTTTATCAATTTTAGGCAATGGTAAATTCAATCGCAACAACTGACGACGATCGCTTCATTCGGATACAGGAATTTATTGTTTTCGAAATGACTACGAAATAATATGTAATATGTAATATTGTAAATGCTGAGAATTTCTTAATAGATTGTTATAAATATTATTGTAAATATTTCTCAAGATGATATAGCTATTAAAACTGATAGAATAGAAAAGCCGCTTAATTTTTGTTATTAAATGTATTTTTTTTTTACTTTTTATAATTTATCACATAATAATTAATTATGCGACAGTAAGCGTGCGCTACCAAAAATATAGTAAATAATAACAATGTGAGAAATTTACCATGTTGTGACGTGGCCAAACTCGGGGAAATTTGAAAGTCTCCCACGAGGCCCGAAGGCCCGCACAACTAATTTTTTTATAAGTTTTCTCCGCGTTTTCTCGGAGGAGGTTCCACCGAATCCTCTCTCCCTCACTCGGGTTTGCAAGGGGTTAATCGGAAATTATAACTCTCGAGTTCCCTATTCACAGCACTTTATTCTCTCACCCGTCCTCCGATCCATTACAAATCTCTACGCATTCACTCTCTTTCTCTCTTATGCACTTTCTCGCGTTCACCTCCGATACCGCGTCGCAATCTCCGAACAAAGGCGCTCTCTCGCGCGAGCCTCGCTGTCGCAACCGAAACCGAATTTCCTCGACGACGCGGTAGCTGCTCGACGATATCCTCGCGTCCGCGATCACGCCTCTCTCTCTCTCTCTCTCTCCTTCGTTCTCCCTCTTTGTTCTCTCTCTCTCTCTCTCTCTCTTTTTTAATCAAAATAAGATTTTAATGCAGATCAACTCTCCTCCTCAGAAGATGCCAAGTTCATCAAGGCCCTCATAGAAGAGAACTCCCTCAAACCGGTGCCCTATGGTGCTACGCACCACAAGCAAAACTCTGACACATGGCTCGACCTCTGCCTGGTCGACGAACAGGATTGCCTAATTTCACACTGGAAGACTGACTCACCATTCATAAACGGACATGACCTCATTACGGCTACACTCGACGTGCAAATTCCACGACAAGCACCTCGAACATACTCCTATAGAAACTACAAAGGCATCAGTGCTGAAAAACTAAACAACTACCTCAACACATGTGACTGGTCTACAATCGACACATCATCCCTTGACGCATGCATCAACACTCTCAACACCAACCTAACAAACGCCATCAATCAGCTCGCCCCATTACGGACTGTAACGCCAGGACCCACACGACACCCGTGGTTCACCTCGGCTCTTCGAGACCTTGTGACTGAGCGGGACAGACTATACATGATATTTCGCAGGACACGTCATCCTCGAGATCAACTTCTTTATACACAAGCAGCAAATAACGCTAAGAACTACTATCACTCACGACTATCAAACATAACAGATGTAGGAGAAATCTGGAGAGAACTCGAGAAACTTGGAATCACCACCTCCAAGGAAACCACTCCATCTCGCTTCTCAACAGATGATCTTAACAGATACTTCAGCGGGATATCCAATGATCCACTCGCCCCTTCTGTCGACGAACAACTGCAATCACTTGATAGTCTGGAATATCCTGTCCACTTCAGCTTCAGTGAGATTACTGAATCAGACGTGTTGGCCGCAGTTCAGCATTTCACCTCTCAGGCCAGGGGAACTGATGGCATCCCACAGGTTGTTGTCTCCAAGGCCATGCCAGTACTGGCGCCCATATTATGTCGTATCTTTAACCTGTCCTTGAGCGAGTCATGCTTCCCCTCGGACTGGAAAAGGTCACTGGTGCGTGCACTCAACAAAGTCAGTTCTCCAAAATCCACTACTGACTATCGTCCGATCTCACTCTTATGTTTTCTATCCAAGGCGCTGGAGTGGCTGGTACATAGGCAGCTTTCTCAATACCTGGAAACTAGGCTCTTCCTTGATGACCTACAGACAGGTTTTCGTACCGGTCACAGCACACAGTCCGGCTTAATAAAGCTGACTGATGATGTCAGGCTTGGAATAGACAAAAAGATGGTCACACTTCTTCTTCTTTTTGATTTTAGCAAGGCGTTTGACACTGTGTGTCACGCCAAGCTCCTTAGAAAGCTAACCTCGTACGGCTTTTCTAAGCAGGTCATTCGATGGATTGCATCTTATCTCACGGGCTTGGTGACGACAATCAACTATCCTCTTACCTTCCGCTCAATACGGGAGTCCCACAAGGATCCGTACTGGGCCCTCTACTTTTTGCACTGTACGTCAATGACATAAGCCTCTGTCTGGACGTGGATATTGCACATCTGATCTATGCGGATGACCTGCAGATCTACACCCAGTGCCACCTCGAGGATCTTGACTCCTGTTCCGACAGAATGAGAGCTAATGCCGAGAGGATAAGGTGCTGGGCTGGGCATAACAACCTAAAACTCAATGTCCTCAAAACTAAGGCGATCGTCCTGGGCTCGCCCTACTATATCAATGCTCTACCTACAATGGCTAACACGTACATCAATATAGGGGGAGCCCGGGTTGATTTTGAATCTTCTGTGCGCAGCCTGGGGGTCGTGCTTGACTCCAAACTAACCTGGAAAGAACACGTAACACAAATGTGTAAGCGTGCTCACTCTCTTATGTATAGGCTATACTTTTTCAGGAAAAGCACGAACCTCGGTCTGCGTAAACACCTCATCCAGGCCCTACTGTTCCCGATCATAGACTACTGCTCACTGGTTTACTGCAACTTGACACAAGAACTCGACATTAAATTACTAAGACTGGTTAACACAGGTATACGTTACATCTATGGTCTTAAGAGGGGCGAGAACATCTCGCCTTACAGGCGCGAGCTGCAATGGCTCACCACTGCCGGTCGTAGGAAGTACTTTGCGGCCTGCTTCCTGCGAAAGCTCTTTAACAATGCTAAACCATCTTATTTAATTGCCTACTTTGACTTCCACGTCGCACTCCGTCCTGTGAGGGGTGAAGCGATACCGCTAGACATACCTCCTTTCTCGTCGGAGGCGCTGAGGAATTCATTTCACATAATCGCCGCATACGTTTGGAATTCATTACCCTCACGATTACGAGACATCATACCCATCAATCATTTCAAAAGCGAGGCTAAAAAATACTTTTTTAGCCTTGAAAACTCGTAATTCGTAATCATCCTCATAGCAAACCAAGCACTTACCTCTCATACAGTCTCATACATCACCATCATTAAACAAACACACACACACACACACACCTTCAAGCACCTTCAAGCACCCACTACAAACACACACACACACACACCTTCAAGCACACCTACACACATATACTCAATCCAATTAAACTTTAAATTATGTATCGATATATACAAGTATTGTACAACACATTGTACAGCAAATAAATCTAATCTAATCTAATCTAATCTAATCTAATCTCTCTCTCTCTCTCTCTCTCTCTCTCTCTCTCTCTCTCTCTCTTTCTTTCTCTCTCACAAGCACACTCTTTCTACCACGTTCGCCTTCGCGCTCCTCATACGATTGCGTCCGCAAATCTCCCAACTCGTCTCTGAGTACCTACTTATTCTTCGCCTCGACGCCTAGACTGAGTCTGGCAGTTCGACTCGGGATGGCAACTTCCTGGATATTTTAATTTTTTTGTACGTTTTCTCCGCATTTTCTCGGAGGTTCCGCCGAGAAAACGCCTCTCCCTCCCTACACAGGCTCTAACTAAAATTTCTCCGGCGCGTGTGTTCCGCTCGGGCGTCACATAAAAAGTGCACGGACGGGAGAAAACCGCGCTCTTTACCGCTCGCTCCCGCTTCTCCCACCACTCGGTTCTCCTCGCGCGCGGTCCCATCGGCCAAAAACCGACGTGTATCAGCCTTGCACGGCTCATCTTCCCCGCTCCTCGTTACCCCAACGGCACGAAGCTCGGTTCGGCTCAGCGATTGGCGCACGCGCTCTCCTCTCACGCTCTCTCCCGCTCGTACGCACACTATCCCTATCTCCGCACTGGCGCAGCAGTGCTACTCTCTACACGTTTCTCTGTTTCTCTTCTCTCTTCAAACATTTATCTGCGGCTACTGCCATAAAACCCAAGCTTTTAATAAATTGATCAAAAGTTAATTTCCACGCTCGTGACGTTTGTTTTAACCCATACAATGCCTTGTTTAATTTCCCTACCTGTCCCGATTGCTTTGCAAAGCCTTTCGGTATCTTTACATAAATATCCTCATCCAATTTTCCATGCAAATACTCATTCTTAACGTCTAATTGAAAAGTTATTAAATTCTCCTGATTGATTATGACAAGTAAAGCCCTCAAAGTTGTCAAGCGAGCGACTGGTGCATACGTTTCGTTATAGTCGAAACCTCGTCTCTGTGCACAACCTCTAATTACTAACCTTGCTTTTAAACTAACAATATTACAAAACTCGTCTCGCTCAACTTTGAGAACCCACTTTGTGTCTAACGCCTTTTTACCCACAGGTAGAATGCACACCGTCCAAGTGTTGTTTTCATCAATCGCATTTGCTTCTTCTTGAACCGCTTGGAGCCATTCTTCTTTATCGTCTCTTAAAAAGATGTCCTCGTATGATTCAGGTGTATCATCTACAAATGCTTCTGCGTGTAACGCAATTGCTGCGTAATCCTTCATCCATGCCGGAGCTTTCCTCGTGCGAGTACCTCTCCGTATTTCATTTTCATTGTTCTTTTCTTGTTCAATGGTATCATCAGCTGATTCATAATTGTCTAGCGAATGTATACTCTCTTCATATAAGCACTCCTTTAATTCCTCGACTTGTGATTGAATTACTGACAGCCATTCATCGTCAGGTAATTCAAATCGAGTTTCGTCGAATTTTACATCTTTACCCAAAAGTATACGTTTCTCCTCTGGACACCATAGCATGTAACCATTAGAACAATATCCCACCATAAAACAGTTCTTAGTTCTAGAATCAAATTTTCCTGCAACTAATTCCTTAGGTAAATGCAAATATGCTAAGCAACCAAAAACTTTGAGCTTTTTCATTTTCGGTATTGCTCCATACCACAGTGTAGCTGATACTCCTTCCTGCAACGCTGCTGTCGGCATTCTGTTAATCAAATACACTGAGGTTAATACAGCTTCTGACCAAAATTCTTTTCCAAGCTTGCAATTTAAAATCAAATATCTAGATTTTTCACAAATGTTTCTGTTCATTCGTTCAGCCACGCCGTTTTGCTGTGGCGTATACCTAATGGTCAATTCATACTGTATTCCTTTCTCTTTAAAAAAATCTTTGATCTCATTAGACAAATATTCTCTTCCATTATCACAGCGAAATCTGTTTATTTTACAGTTGAAATGAGCCGTTGCCATTGCCTCATATATTTTGAAATATTCAAAAACATCCGACTTATTTTCCATCGTATAAGCAGCTGTAAAATGCGTGAAATCATCTATGAAGGTAACAATATACTTCTTACCATCGTACGATACCGGCTTTATCGGTCCCATCACATCGCTGTGTATAAGATGCAAGGGTCGTGTAGCCCGAGTGCAATGCTGGTCGTGCGGCAACTTTATTTGTTTACCTTCCACGCACACGCTGCATATTTCCGAGGACCGCGAGGTCTCGCCGATCTCCATTTCCTCTACGTGTTGTGGCAGCGTTTTCAACGCTTCGTAATTTAGATGGCCCATTCTTCGATGCCAAATCTCGATTCCCTCGCTTAAATGTGCAGATGCTAAATCTGAACAAAAATTTAAAATATAAAGATTACTATCAGTTACTTCCGCTACAGCAAGCAATTCATTGTTCCTTTTTACTATTCCTTTCCCATTTTCAAATATTACTCGAAAACCACTTCTATCTAATTTTCGCACTGACATAAGATTATTTGTTAATCCAGGAACCACCAAAACATCTTTAATGTTGATTTTTACTTCTTTGTTATTCACTAAGCTTACAACATCAATCTCACCCATTTGTTTTGCAAATAAAACAGTGTCTGACTTTTAATTTTTTATCATAATCGGTTTTTTAATCATAATCGGTCGTGGTAGATTTCTAAGATTTTTCAGTTTTTCCTTTTCATTGACATAGTGCTCAGTTGCGCCAGAATCCAATATCCAATTCATCGGCTTTATGTTACTGGATACCGAGAAACAATACGCAGAAACGTCGTTGTTTTCGATATTCGAGATAGACGCAGCCGAGTTCGCTGAATTCCCAGAATTATTTTGATTCTCTCGAGCCTGTCGTTTCTTGCAATCAGCGCGCTTGTGCCCTTGTTCACCGCAGAAATGACAATTGTACGGGAACTTCTTTCCTCCGCCTGAAGCGAATTTTCCTTTATTTTCAAATTTCCCACTACCACTTTTATTTGACTGCACGTTAAACGCGTTGCACTTTTCCGAATCAAACTTTCTTTTATTCAAATCTACTCTTTTTGTTTCTTGGTCCAACAGTCTATTTTTCACAAAATTGATTTTCAGATCATTCGGCGAAAGTGTCTCGATCGCCGTTACAACACTTTCATATTCCTGCGGCATCGTGAGCAATAGATGACACACGATATCCGTCTCTTCCACCGTCGCGCCGGTTGCCTTTAAATCTCTTATCAATTTGTCAAAAACTAAAAAATGATTTGCCAAACTGTCTCTACCTGGATTGAATTTAATCGACAAAAGTTTCTTTCTTAAAAGCAATTGACTTGCTACACTTTTCCGTTCAAATGTATCACACAAAGACTTCCACATTTGAAACGCACTTCCTTTGTCTTTCACGTATTCCAAATGGCTGTCGGCCACTCTCTGAATTATTTGTGAACGACACTTCTTATCACTCTTTCTAAATTCTGACAATTCCTTTTCCTTTGCTGTCTTTTGTAACTGAGTGTCGTCTTCATCAAAAACAACCATTTCCATGAATTCCTTTTCGATAAATTCCGTCAATTCTAACTCGTTCAACAATGTTTCCATCCTGAATTTCCAATTTCCGAAATTCGTTCCATCGAACAAAGGAATGCGGTACTTGATATCTTTTTCTTCAGTCATTTTCAAGATACCTTTCGAACAATTGCACTTTAACCAATTTCACAAAGACCCTAAACTTTCCACGTTTCTGGGCCCATAACCTGATAAATGTTCGAAGTTGAAGGGAATAAATACTGAAAGGATTAATTCGCAAATGACAAACTATATTTATTCACTCAAAAGAAAAGTACATACATATCGATAGACCAACTAATATGCAGGCGCACACGTTCGACCATGTCAAGGTTCAAGCGCCGACTGCTTAAATTCCCCTTACGCTCGCAGCACCATGCCCCCACTACTCCTACCAGCAAGTCGCTATAGTCTGTTATACTGGCTTTTCTATACTCATGCACGTTCACACTCATACATCTATATCCTAGTGATGCGTGTAATTGCTATACTTTCAACACTTTGAAATCGTGCATTTCCGCCTTACCACTGTACTAACTTTTGACACAGTCTTTGGGGGTTCAATCACAGTTTAAATTAAAGCTCGCAAGAAATGCAGCAGAAAAAAAAAAGATTTTTAATTGGGAGCCACCCCTCAGTCACGATTAATAGAAGAATGATCGACTCACCCCCGTAGTACTTTGCGTTTTAAAGTGTCTTAGCACACTTTTTTCTAAACTATCTAGGTGACTCTCGAAAGCTAGTATCAAAACGCAATTTTACGCTGCATCTCTGATTGGAAGCCATCCCCTGAAAAGCTATAATATCTCTAAGTTCAGATTCCTTTGAAATCGGGCATCTGCGCCTTGCCACAGTACTAACCCTTGGCACAGTCTTTGGGGGTTCAATCACAGTTCAAATTGAAGCTCGCAAGAAATGCAGCAGAAAAAAATTACTTTTAATTGGGAGCCACCCCTAAGTCACGATTAATAGAAGAAATATCGACTCACCCACGTAGTACTTTGCGTTTTAAAGTGCTTGGCACGTTTTTTCCTAAATTATCCAGGTGCCTATCCTGGGTACGGCTAAACTCGGAGCAATTCTCTGTTTTTGCCCGCTATTGCATGAATTCCTTACCTCAAAAAGTTATGACAATTTCACGTGCTAAGACACTTTAACCTTCAAGCTTAAACCTTCAAGGGATGACTCCCAATCAGGGGTGCAACGTAACATTGCGTTTTGATACTAGCTTTTAATAGGCACCTCGATAGCTTAGAAAAAAGTGTGCCAAAACATTTTAAAACGCAAAGTACTCAGGGGTGAGTCTATCATTCTTCTATTAATCGTGACTTAAGGGTGGCTCCCAATTAAACATTACTTTTTTCTACTGTATTTTATACCAGATTCAATTCTAGCATTGTAGGGACCCCTTACAGTTGTGCTTTAATTATTTTTTGTGATATTACAAAATTTTTCGCTTTTTAGGGGATGAAATTTTTATGTAGCTTTTTTTTATGTTCCCAGAGGTTATAGGGGTCAACTTTTTTTTTTAAACTTCATATTTTTTCGTGCCCTATAAGCTGGTATAGGTTTTGTAGGTACCGCGTTACGGGCAGAAATCCCCTATACTTATGCGCATCCACCTTTGTTATATGATGTACTATTATTGCACACTGATTCTATATTCTTAATAAGCAAACATGTAAGTTTGGCATCTAACATACAAATACTACTTTGAAAATTTTTTATAGTCATAACAATATCTTTTTTATTAAAATTACTGTTAGTGTTAAAATGATGACCTATGAAACAACGTCTATACCTTTAGAAGGGAGTTTAGTATTTGTAAGGTTTATAACCCATTCTTTATTGCCTGTGACAATATTTTTCGATTTTTTACTATCAATTAAATTATTAAATTTTTTATCAAGAGATTTTTCTAACTTGACATAAATTTTGGAACATTTTGCTTCTGTTGATTTTAAGAACTTATCAAGCATGTTAACCACGAAATGCAGTGTACGTAACAAGGTAGCTATCATATTAAGTCGTTTAAATCGTATTAAAGCCTTGTTAAAGCCTTAAAGTCTTGTTTAAGTCCTATTTAAAGTTTTTAAGATACGATATAGTTTAATAAAGTTAAAGCAGTAATAGTTGAAGGCGCCACAATAAAACCGCTACAGCAAAAAGAGACAGTCGAAGTAAGTAAGGGAAGTAAGGGATCTGGCAATGCTTACCTCAAAAGAGGAGACACTACAGAAGGAAATTGGCGTAAAAAACATCATAGAAGGCTCTACGATAAAAGCTCTACGAAAGACGCACGGCGACACGCAGATTGCAGTGATACAAGTACCAGCTCAAATAGCGGCTAAGATCACTAAGCTACAAAGATCAGAATAGGATGGGTCAACTGTAGGATCCGGGTAGCTAACCGCAAAAACGAGCCGCTTAGGTGTTATAAATGTCTAGGTTTTGGCCATATCGGCAGAAACTGCGCAGCAACTGAAGATAGAAGTAAGTTTTTCTTTAAATGACTGCACGAAATCGTCGCGAACCAATAGATGGCGCGATGAGTACCGTTTTGGTACTTATAATCAAGATTATAATACTTACTATATTACAACAATAGTCATAGTTGGTGGAGGTAAACTACGGCGGCCCGTAGTTTACCAATATTACATTACATTACCAATATTACATTGAAACAAGCTATACAGGCACGCCTTGATGTCTTCGTAGACCTGTACAATTAATGTCTAAAAGAAAGGACGTTTCCTAAGAACTGGAAGAAGCAACGCCTGGTACTACTACCAAAAGGAGATAAGCCACCTGGAAAAGCTGCTTCATACAGACCACTCTGCATGCTGGCGTTTGAATAGACCAAGTCATTAAAAAACCAGGTTGACTAGCGAAATATTAATACGGCTTCAGGAAAAAACGCTTTACTCTTGCAATAGAAGGGAAGAGATGAAGAGGAGGAACCAAGAAGTACTGTGTTATCGTTACACTGGATGTTAAAAATGCGTTTAACTCTGCCAGCTGGGGCAAGATACACGAGGCACTAAGGAAAAAAGAGGTAACCGCATATATAAGAAGGATTATGTCTGACTACCTGAAAGATAAGAACAGCCCGAAAACCTATAAAGTAACCGGAGGGATCCCATAAGGTCAGTACTTAGGTTAGAGTTACCAAAAGGGGCAACGGTTGCAAGATTTGCAGATGACATTGCAGTAGTATTAGCAGTAAAGCAAACGGAAGAGGTGACGGAAGACATCGTGTGTAGATTTAGGCATTCTAAAATTCATGAGCATGGCGGTCATGAACAATGATATTCTAAGTATGTGTTAAGTTTTTAATATTTTTATTCAGAAACTTCAAATCATTTTATTAAAAAAAAAAACGATTCTTTAAATCATCACATCTCTCGAAGAAAACATACTGTTAATGAAGTTGGCAGCAGTTTTTATAAGAAAAATAGAAGTATGATTACCCACACTATTAAGTATGCATTATTTAAAGAGCTTATAATAAAAAAAACTATTTTACTTTTGGAACAACCCTAACAAGAAATGTCTGTAACAACTTTTATATGAAATTACACCAGGCAATTGGTAAATTTCTTATGGGCCTCGAACTAAGAAATACAATAGAGACAGTTACATAAAAATTCTCATGATAACTTATTTCTAAATAGTTTAACAAATGAGCATCTCTAGAAAAATTCAGATATCTAAAAAATATGTGAAAGAAACTGGCTATCACTTAGTGATCAAGCAAGCAGAACTGGCGAAAATTCTACCAATGCACCCTGCAGGAAATTCAATTTGATGCTTTAATTTGTTACAAGAATTTTGTTAAGGTACTTCTAAACGTATCTGTGCGTATGAACTAAGAAAAATCAGTTGATTCCAAAAACTATTAGTAATCGCAATAATAGGTTATAAGAAAACTATCAAACAAATGCATAACATTATCATGAATATTACACAAAATCATAATAATTGTTTTACCAATTATTATGATTTTGTGAATTAAACAATATACATGCAATTTTACTTACTTTATATTATATAAAATACTGCATGCTGCTCCGACCTAAAAAAAAAACAGCATCAAATTTAAGAATGCAAGAATTAGAAAAATTAAAAGTAAAAAGTTAAAAATTTAAGCAAGAGAAAAAGATGCTGTAAAAATAAAAGAGGACACAGTACGTCAAGAAATCAATAAGAGTATGATTGCTTACACAAAAGACCCATTATGCTAAAAAAGATAATATGGTCCATTTTATAAATACTTAGCATACAGCATGGCAAAATCTACTATTATATTAAAGTGCTTAATGTACCTGTGTGCTGTGAAGTCATTTACATACTTTCTTAATAACTTAACATAGGAGTTATCCTAAGACCTAAACATCATCTGTAAGGCAAATGTACTTTTTGGCCTTAAAATTTTTGGGCCTTATAATTTTCAAGCTTTAAAATTTTTGGGCCTTAAATATTTTGGGTTATTTGAATTTTCCTTTGTGCCGTGAAGCCATTCACATCTTATCTCAACAACTGACATATTTAATTTTTTTATTATTATTTATAATTCATAGCGCATTATTTACACGTTGCCCGTATATATATAAAATCTGAGATATTTTATTTGTTTATTATTATTTATAATTCAAAGCGCACTATTTACATGTTGTGCATATATATTTCAGGGACAGTTCAGGGGCTCCTTGCAGAAGCTGTTCACCGGTAAATCCGTACGATGCCTGTAGTTCCCGGACCCGTTCTAAGAAAGAGTAGACGTCTCTTCCCTCAAAGTGACAGTTCCATTTTCGTATCTGGTCGAGAACTTTGTTTTCTCCTGATGGTATTTCCGGTGGATCTCCGGTCGGGGTGGCTGAGCGTGCGGCGTTGCGGGTCTCTTCAAGCGTTCGTTGAATTAATTCGTAGCGTTGAAGTTCTAGGTCTTGTTTCAAATCGGCTTCTTCATCATACCCAGTTGGATCTTCTGCTTTCCCGACGAAATCCTGTGGATAGTTTCGGACATATCGAACTAGTCGTTGGCGAATCTCTACTACAGTACCCTCGCAGTTGAAGTTTCTCCCCCGCAGTTCGGCGATAAGCTGCTCCTTGTTGAGGCGGTAAATCCAACTACCTCTCATCGTAAAAAAAATCCCCGGTTTTAGTTTGAGACAAAATTTTATGTACAATATATCTTAAAAAAAATTTAGGCGAAATATTCTTAATCAGGTCCCTGTCCGAGCGCCATGTAAAGTTTAACTTTTCCCAAGAGACTGGATAGTCAGTCGGTTCCAGGATCAGGATAGGGGAAAGGAGCAAAAAAGAGTCTGTTTTTATATTCTCAACAATAACAAAATATATTTCTTAATTAAACAATAGCATTTGGAATCAGTTGTTAAATCCCGTCTGAAACAGAAATCAATTATGCGTCTTGTTAAAAATACTTCGCCTTTACAAGTAGAATTGTTTTAACTGACGCGGTTAATAATTTACAAGAACATATACGCGATTTCGTACAAGAATGATTCGGTGTTCGCGGCTGCGGTGTATCGGTCCGGTGGCGGCTACGCCGATCCGAATGTGTCGTGTAACAACAATCTCGACCGCTCTGTGTGCGCACAGTAACAGCCGGGATAGTGTCACGGTGTTTTGAGGTTATCCCCCGGATTTGTGGAGTCGTGAGCGCACGGCTTCACAAATCTTCATCGCTCGTCTCGTTCTTCTCTTTATCCTGTCTGCACACAGAGATAAAGCGAGTCGTGAGATGTCGGCCTAAGGCTGGCTCTGTTGGTTAGGAATTTACCTTTGTTTCACCAGGACGTGAGCGCACGACTGGGCGAA
The DNA here is from genome assembly GCA_037356405.1 of Nasonia oneida. Classification (NCBI taxonomy): domain Eukaryota; kingdom Metazoa; phylum Arthropoda; class Insecta; order Hymenoptera; family Pteromalidae; genus Nasonia; species Nasonia oneida. Next base: position 11,814 of record JAZHPH010000478.1, on the reverse strand, counting down.
TAGCCGGCGGAACTATTGTTACTCCCTTAACCCTGTGGTCTCTCAGTGGCAGAGGGTGGCAGCAATGTGTTGGAATGTAGGTTAGGATTTTACGGAGGCACCGGGTGTCGCCCACGTGTGCTCACGTAGACGAGGCTCGGTGTCGCTCGGGTGTTCCGGGTTGCCTCGTGTGCTCACGATACTACCCGGAGTGGAGTTCGAGTAAAACTTGTTGCGCCGCGCAATCCGCCTTATAAACGCGCGCGGCGCGGATGTGTATAGGTGCGTTCACGGCGCACCGCGTGCGCCGCTTGGCGCCACGTCGCTGAGTCGTTCGCCGACTGCCACGCTCCGTGCTCGTGCGGACTCGCCCTACGGATGATACGCGCGCGCGCTCAATCCGCGTCGTGCGGATTCGCCTTTCGTTTGTTGCGCGCGCGCTCGCTGCGTATGCCGCGTCTATTGCGGCCGCCTTCACACGTATTTACATGTGCGAGACTCGTGTCTCGTCACAGGTAAATAAACACCAACTTTATTAAACGATTGGCCTTGTGATTTTTTTATTGTCATTACATATCTTAATCGTTCTAGGAACTGTCGGCTTGTAATGTCAAAAGGAATTTCTTCTTTTCAAGAAGTCAAATCAATCCGTGGTATAAAAACAACTTTAACAAATTGTTTACCGCTAATTATTTCTGCCTGTATACAGAATTGCATCATTTTCCTTACTATCAATCAAATACCATTACAAAGCCCATCATTTAAATTTAAATTTCTCAGCAAAATAATGACAGCACCTACTTTTAAACGTAACTTCTAAGGCGGTAGGCCATTTGGCGTAAGGGAATTTAAAAATTCTATTGGTAACATTTCTATTATCATTGCATGAATCTACACTTAGATACTCTTTTACTTCACCTTGCATCTTATTGAAAATGTTATTATTAATTTTTAGTACATCATTCTTTTTCGGTGCTAAATTACTCTTTTGCAAAGTTTATTAGCATTATTATTATCAAAGCAATCTCTATATATTTCCATAATTATATCACTGGTTGATAATAATTCTGTTGGATATTTGTCCATTTCAAATTTTTTGGAATATTTTCCATCGCCAATTTTTAATAGCCCTAGTTTAAACTCTTTGTCACAATTATTAACTGTCATTTTACCTTTTAAAGTAATTATTTGGAATTTACCACATAAATGACTATTTTTTACACAATTTTCAATAATTTTTGTTTGATTTCCATGTTTGACAACAGGTAGTGTTTGATAACAGATAGAATCATTACTTTGCCACCAAATTTAATTTCATTATTACACAAGTCTTTAAATAATTTATCTACTGCCTGAAAAGTATGTTTTAATGTCATTGTTATTTTATCACAAATTATGACTTCTACATTTTCTAGATTTTTTCCATATATTAAATTGGGAGTAATGTTGCACGTTATATCTTCATTTATATTAAATGATAATTTAAAAATTATATGTGAAGCTCTTTTATTTATTAATAAATTTGCTGCTACACCAGTCCATGCTACAGGTAAAACACTTATTTTTTCTTTATTCAAATGAGTGATAATTGTATTTAGTAAGTAGCTTTTTCCACTACCTTCAGGTCCATCAATAAAGAAACACTTCACTTTATTAGCTTTATTAATTACACCATTTATTACTGCATCGAAAATTTCACGTTGTTTACTCGTTAAAAAGCTTATACTGTATCATGAATCATTTTTAATTTTATTTGTTACATAAAATTCTTCATAATTGGTTTCCTTAACATCCTCACTAAATTTAGGTAAATTAAAATCAGTTAGTGTGTACCTGTGACTTGTTAAAATAGAATTGATATGTTTCAGTGAGATATTTTCACGTATTTCTTTAGTTAACAATAGACTGTAAAAATATGTTTCATATTTTTCAAATAATTTCGTAACATTTACTGGGTTATGAAATACGCATATATAACCAAACAGGTTACACAGAGCTTTAGGAAATTCAACCTTGATTGCTTATTCTAAGCATTTGTCTCATTTTTTATCGGTGGTTATTAATTTTCTAGCTCCAACCACTTCATAAAATATTGCGTATGTAACATTTTCCAATGATTTTAATTCTTCATAAGATTGAGCCCCTTTTACATGTAATAAATAATAATTAAAAAAAAAATGTCCACAATCCTTCGGATTTACAAAGTACATTCTACTTATAATCGGCTTCCAAACTTTTTCTTAATGTCAATTTCTTTGTTTTTTCATTGAAAACGTAAAAATATGGTATATCCAGATACAAGTTCGGTCTAGCTTGCGGATTGTTTGCATTAAGTTCAAACCATGTAGTCAAAGTTGTGTTTAAGGTTTTATTAATCAACTCTTCTAACACTACTTTAAGGATACAAACAACTGATCAGTAAATTACGTGTAATAAAACTTGAATTGCATATTGTAGTAGACGATACATTGCTTCTGGAAGGCTTACATATCTTGTATTTAAATATTGTATTTAAATATTGTTTTATTTCATCGTAGTTAAAATTTTCTTCTTCACATTTGTTTTCATCGTAACGGTAGGATTCGGAAAGTTTATGTATGGAATTTATTATTTTTACGACAAGGGCCATGTATCATTTATTGCATAACGATATTATGTAACCTTGGATATTTCATTTCATCAGGTATTTCTGCACTTATAAGTTTATCAACATCATCTGCATTGTTCAGTTTATGAATTTTATGAATAAAAGCCAACAAGTGCATACGTGATAATCCTATTTTCTGAAACTCAATTACATAAGTATATGCAATACATTTCCCAAAAATGTTTATTTTTAAGATTTTCATTTAATAATTTATTAACTTTTGCATTAAAAACTTTTGCTACTATATCAGGTGTATCAATAGCTGACTTTTTTTCTCATATTTTATTTAACTTCCTTCCATTTTGGGTTACATGTCATAGTAATGAAAAGATCTGGTTTACCATACTTTTGAACTATTGTCATTGAATCTAAAAAGTTTTGTTGTAACGATTGTGGATTTTCTGAAAATGTTGAAGGTAATATAACCATTTTGCCAATTTTTACGTTTTCATCTTTACTTTTATTTTTTAAGTTGATTTTTATTAAAAAAAAAAAATAATCGTGAACTTTTAACTTTTATCCAATGTAACGGGGTGTGCATTCGAGCCGCGAATAATTATTCAAACAACTGGATCGCGCTCCCTCGATGCGCCGGAGGATTCCTCTCCGCCCGCGAAACACCACCGTTGCATGCAGCTGTTTCAGCTGCTTCTGTTTGCTGGGTTTGCGCCACCTGGCACGTGCTCGGATGCTCAACTGCGTTAAATAATTACCAATAAATAACGCCCGCGGAGGCGGCGGTATTCGCAGGAAGGAACAAGGATCGGAGATAAACGAGCGAGGTTTCGAAATGACGACAAATCACGTAAAATCAAATTGTTGAGTTAATTTTCCTCAATTTTCCTAAAAAACTTGCGAAGGCAAGTGTATTATTATATTGTCTAATATTATTTAAAAAGTGTTTACTTTCGTCAGTATTTCCAGAAACTAATTCTTTTAAACGATAAGGATAAGTGATATTGTTAGATAATACAACGTTTCGTATATTGCAACAATTAGAAAACTTTTTATCACATGATATTTTAAATTTAAAATGTTTATCATTAAAGAATTCACATATTTCACTCATGCTACCTGAATCATTTTCCATAATCGCTGATTCATCAAAATCAAAATCGAACATGGCATCCAATTTTGTTATTGAAGATTTATTAAAATTTTTAATAGCGTAACCTTTTAATTTTTGTAGTTATTATTATAATCTTACCACTTTTTAATTTTCTTTAGGGCTATAAATATACATACCTAATCAACTGAGCGACGTTAGGAGTGAGGTGACCCTGCTAGTAAAAATATTAAAATAGATACTATAGGCTTGGGGCTAATGAAATTTAAGTCGTAAGGTTAGACTCGAAATATCTGTTTGATGATTGAATTGTTTGTTTGATATTGATTCAGTAATAACTATAAAATAAAATTTATTACAAAACTTTAAATTACTAATAATCTTCTTAAAGCGTAACAAAATATAACATTACAGTATATCTAAAGATCGCGACTTTAAAAATTCGCTGGGGAGAAATCAAGGAAGTATTATTAAAAATATTCCAAACTGCCGGTAAAAAAATGATAGTGTTTAAATTGCATAGAGTATGTATAATTACAAGATTTTAATAACTATACGGGATTTGGAAGCCATTATTGAGTAAATCGAACATTTGATCAAATTAGAAATAAATATTTTTGAGAAAATTTGAAAACAGATATAGAAAATAGGATTAAAAATTGATAGGATTGTCAACGAAATAAATTGAGTAGAGTTAAGACAAGGCAACAAATAATTATTACGGGCACGCCGTTAAAAAGGTTTGACAAGGTGGCTATGGATGTAGTTGGTCCTTTAAATATTACTAAAAACGGAAATAAATATATTTTTACTATTCAAGATCAACTTTCTGAATGTTTAATATCAATACATTATCAGATCAAACAGCCGAATCCGTAGCAGATGCATTTATAAGAAAAAAACCGCTGTCAATTCTTTGGCATGTTGCTTCCTCCAACAAAATTTATAGTTCCAATAGATACAATATTGTTCAAATATACAGTATATTAATGATTTTTAAAATACTTTTAATTTTAATTATTTTACTGAAGGAGTACCCGTCACAATATCAAATCATATGATTTTCACTTAAAAATTTAAACTTTAATATTTTAAATATCATAGGGTTCTCATAACCTCATAAAATCATGAATTATTGTTACACCTCGCCGGTGAACATGGGCGTAAAGTCCTACGCTGGACGTACTGGTGGCCCTAAAAAGAGTCGGTTGTTTATTTCGTGATAAGGAGGGGGGGGGGGGGGGCACTTGGGTAGCCGAAATGGCCTTGCGGGTTCACGGTATCGTGGCCGCCGATATAGCTCGCGCACGGAGTTCGCTCGACTCGTGCTTCTACTCCTCCGGACGTCGTTAGTGACGAAATACAAGGCTCTTCGCACGTCGTTGGTCATCGTCGGGAAGTTCAACCTCCCCCTAGTGTCCGTTGGACGGCGTAGATACGGAAACGTCTTCCGTGGCGCTTTCCTAGCTGAAGACTCGGCGAAGATGTCTTGCGGACCTTGTAGTCGCCTATAAGGAGGAGCCTCCCCCCAAATAAGTTCAAAAAACTAGGTTTCAAAGCATTTTAGACATTTTTTCGATTTTTAAAAATATCTCATTTAAAATCGCACCTGAGATCAAACTTTAAATTTCGAAGGCCAGAGCAGACTGAGCAATCAAAACAATTTCCCCACAACAGTACGCATGCGCGGACTGCTGTTGTAATATATGAATATTATCGTACAAATGTTAGATGTGAGAGCCGGTGGTTTTGTTCTTTGTGAGGTGTTAAGTTCACGATCGCTGCGAAAGTATCGGGGCGATGAAATCAGTACAATAGATTATCATTAAATGCGTTCGTTTATTAATCATAATTCTCAATGTATGGTTTAGTTTTTTTAGATATATATTAGCAACATGTGAAGCCTCTCATAGCTTTTTTGTGCAAATAATATAATAGTGCGTATTAATCTAATCACGCGCTGCAAGCTTACGTGACTGGCGTAACTGATTGAGGCGGAGCCCGCAAACTGAAAATTTGAGAATTTTCTGCAGTTGCAATATATATAAAATAACTTAATGAAAGACTTCAATTAATGTAATTTTATTTTCATTAATCAAACTACATTTTTTAGTTCGATCACATGAAATCAATCATGATTTAAAAATTGTCAACGTCGAGTCCATTAACTGTGTTTTGTTTGTAATTAAAACTGCTTATAAAACATACATTTTATTTCTCGACCATATTTCAGATACTTCTAATAAGTTTGATTGAAAAAAATGTAATGTCAAAAATATTAACTTTTAACAAAAGTAAACGGTTAGCCGAGTTTGATTTATTCTATATTACAGTGCATATCAATAATAGTATGTAACATAATAATTTCGATTGAAACAAAATTACAGATCTAAAAAGAAATATGATCAATCGAATAAAGTAAATCATAGATATTAAATAATATAAGTTATACAATATTATAGTAATATTACAATATTATTTTATTCATAATATAACATGTTAGAATATATACGCTAATACCCGACATCAAGCAACCCCGCAGCGCCCTCGCAGCGTAAAACAGCCACGATCACGTGATCCGCCGCTGCGTTCGATGGCGCGCTCCGCACGCCGTCTCACTTCTTGCGCGCTCGCCGAGCAAGCCACACGCTCTCTCAGCCACGCCAAGCTTTTCTATTCCCTTTGTTCACGTTAAGTTCAGTTACCGAATAAAGCCAAATCACATAGTCGGGTCCACTGGCATATAAACACATTCAGCAATTAATTAATCTAATAAGTTAATTAAACAAGAACGACTCATGCATAAAAAGAAAGACGCAATACAAGCGAACGTAAGCTTACGCATCTAGTATAAGTCTACCTGCGTGCTGCACTGCTTGCAGACACCGCGTGGTGGGGCTGCTGATGTGTAAGTGAACTCTGCAATGAATTTGTTCCGGACAGGAATACACCGAGGTAAGATAGCGGGCGAGGCAGGAAAACATAAGACCTTTTCTCGAGGTTTAGGGCGCAGGTAGAAGCCGGTACGCCGGAAATAGGAAGAGGGCGCAGGTAGCGGGAAGTGAGCCCGGGAAAGATGGACGCGACGGAGGGAGGGTAAACGGGCAGTCTAAAATAGGAGCGCGAAAGAGCAAGATCGCAGGGCAGGGCCGAGGTCTCGGCAAGTTCGAAAAACGTGTCATAGAGTTACAGAAAATAAAAATGAAACCCTTTTGATGAAAATGAAATAAAAATGGATACTTTATTTGCCACCCCGTCCCTAACCCGATCAGAATTGATTAAGTAATTTCAACAAACACGAAACATTCGCAAGCTAGTATGTGGGAAAGGGAAAAGATGGTCTAAACGCTGAATATTAATCACCAAATTTTCCAACATACTCAAGCTCAAGCTCGAACTGGGAAGAAGTAAGAGAAAAAATCCTGGAACACTACGATATGTACCACGACCGACCTTACGAGGAACTTTGGCTGACACTCTACAGTGGAAACATCTAGCTAGTAACTAGCACGGATAAGAATCTGATGCTAGGTAAGAAGTCTTGTCTAAATATAAAGTATGATGATTATATGGATATGTATGTAAAAGTCTGTGCGGATCTGTGAGAGGTTTAACATGAACCCACGTTTTGACTTGGTACGTGCGCACGTACAGACACTTAGTCAGTGTCCCACGCTCAATAAAAACCGGATCCTCACACAGATCTGCCACCTGTTCTCGTGCTCAGTGGGTCTCGGACGGCAGGAGCCGTGCTTCGGCACACATTCTGCAAAAAGAGACTAGGTTTATCAGGGAGCTTTCTTTTAGATAGTGCCTTGACTGACTGCAAGGTAGCCCGCTGCTTGTGCACAAAGTATCGGGAGCCTTGCAAGGGTACCCTCTCAACCGCAGACTAACGTTTATGTGTATTTACAGATAAGAACAGTCTCACAATGGAAGAATCAGCAAAAATTCTGGGAATCCTGAAGGCAGCCAAGGATCAAGTGGTAGGGTTGAGAGGACCTCTAAGCCACTGCAGCGAGGTAGAGCTTTCACACGCATCAAGGGGTTACGAAAGGCAATATAGACGACCTCATACGCCTGCTGCAAGAAAGTACGAAAGCTCAAGTCAATCACAGCACCAGTCTGGTTAATGGACTGTCGTCAGTCGCGAAAGAGAGCGCCAGGATGAAAGCAAACTTGGAAACGCTGACCAATACGCTCAAAACTGACATGAGTACCTTGACGAAATCCGTAAACGATCTGAGGCTCAAAGATCAGAGCACGGCCAACAAGCCAAAGGTCACCAGCGATGTATGTCTTGACGAGCCATTCAAGCTGTTCCCGAGAGGACGCGGACGTGGCTTTCGCCCTGTGAATGGCAAGCAGTCTGCACTTCAGACACCAGGATTTCGAGATTTTACGAGCACGGATTTCAAAGGTTCTTCCACTCTCATGCCTGGAGCGCGCGTCTCCAACCCATACGAATGGAACGATGGCAAACAAACTAACATCACGCGAACGTACAGATTAAAGTTAGATTCAGAGTACGCTCCATTTGAGGATTTCTTGTTCTCGGAACTGAAATCGCGCAAGCTATTCTATCTCTTTGAAAATCAGGGATTCGGTCTGATAAGTCAAGATGAAATTGAGCATGACAGGAACGTTGCAAGGGAGATTATTCTAAACAGAATAGATGACAAATACCACCTGTACACGATGAACATTAAGGATCCGGTAGAACTGCTAGAAAAGATCAAAGAAATGAAAAGGAACGAATTTCGAACCAACGCACATACAGCCCAAAGACGGTTGTTCAATCTAAAGTTCAACAAAGACAAAGAAACGGCCTTTAATTTCTGTTTAAGGTTCGAGAATCTCGTTAGAAAATACGAAAGCCATGATGGAATAGATAAAATGACTGAAACAGCAAAGAAAAGCCTGTTTTACAATGCTATAGAGCAAGCCTACCCGGAAATTATTACAGCTGAAAACATAGCCAGCCGTAATACGGGTAGGAAGTCCACGTATAATGAACTAAAAGATTTGATTTTTCAGATTGACAACTCGCACCAGAGAAATACTGGAACGTCCGCTCTGTTTGGATCTGTCAGAGACGACAGGAGAAGCCGCTCAACCGAGGGACGATCCAAAAGCCGGGAAAGACCGACTAAACGATGCGAAAGGTGTCGTAGTCAGAGCCATGTCACCGCCGACTGTTCGCATGACGAGCCCAAGTGCTTCATTTCTAACAAGTTCGGCCACATTGCTAAAGAGTACAAGGAGCCAAAGAAGGGACTCCTACGTAAGAGAACATCTGAAAGGAAAAGGAGCTTGTCACCGAAGCGAAAGCTGAGAAGACACGAGAGCAATGCTCCTAGGCGTAACGAGGAACGCTTCACCAAGTCAACGTCCAAGTCGCCTTTCAGACGATCTAACAATCGCTCACACACACCAGCAAGAGGTAATGCAATCACCGATACTGTATGCATGTATGTGAGTCTGAATGAATACGACAGCATGACACAAAAGTTTATCGTAGATTCGGGAGCAACTGACCATATGACAAATTCCAAACTCATTCTGACACAATTGCATGAAAAAGCAGATTGCGTGATAGGCTGTGCGAATAAAGACCTAGTATAAAGTCAACGAATCAAGGTCGAGTGAAATTTGAATTGTCAAATGGTAAAGTAATAAGTTTGGATAAAGTCATATACGCGGAAAATCTGAGTAAGAACTTACTGTCACTCAAACAGTTCACAGATCAGGGCCTATGTGTGTATCTGGACAAGAAAACCATAAATGTTTATGAACCGAAAACAAAAGTAAAGATTCTAGAAGGAAAGTTTGAAGATCCATTTTGGACGATTGATTTAAAATTAAAAGCTGATGAAAGTCAAGTGATACACACAGATGCACTGGTCTCTCATAAAAGAGACGATAAGGCTCTCTCATAAGAGAAGAAAGGGGCAACATTTAACGATCAAAAGGATAGGTCAGTTCCGACGAATCAAAGCGATAGTAATTCAAATAAGTCGACAAATGTGATAAATACCATGAATATATGGCACATTAGGTTAGGACATACGTCTCTGAATAAAGTAAAAGTTTTAGGAAAGTTGTATCCGAATATTAAGGAATTTCGGGAGAATGATCACGGAGTGTGCTTGAAAGATTGCGAGATATGTAAGGTAGCGAAAATGAATAGACCGAAGTGCGAAAACGACAAGGAAATGGCAAAGAAACCGTTGCAAAGAGTCAGCGCTGATACAACGGGACCTATTACACCAGCCACACCCTAAAGGTTGCAAATGTATAGTGGTGTTGGTGGATAATTATTCACGCTTCGCAATTGCCTACCCAATGAAGCATAAGTCAGATGCCGCTGAGTGCATTGACGACTTTGTAGCAAAGTGTCGAAATATATGCGGAAGGGATGAAAAATTCTGTTAGCTAGACTGCGATCAAGGCACTGAATATACTAGCGGAAAGACTAAGGAAGTATTGGATAAATATGGTGCGGAACTAAGAACAGTTTGCCCATATACACCGCAGCTAAACGGCATCGCGGAACGCTATAATCAGACGATCCAGAACATTACAAGAGCTCTGATCTATGATTCAAGATTGCCAGCAACTACCTGGGATCTAGCACTGCAAGTTGCTGTATACTTGTACAATCTGACACCTCACAAGTCTATTGACTTTACATCACCGATACTCGTGATTAATCCTGAATCGAAAGTGTACATCAATCAGATCCGAAGATTTGGATGCATGGCATTCACAAAGGTCCAAGGACAACAGAAGACAAAATTCGACAAACTATCGATCAAAATAGTGTTTTGATATCAGAGGCAGGATCCCAACGCTAACCTGACGATAGCCGAACATCAAGCGGCCAGAAAGATCCTCGGCCGGACAATCCTGACGAGTTAAAGGAGATGCATAGAGAGCCTACGGGAGGATCTTAACAGCGATCCATGGGGATGAGGGTACAAAATAGTCATGCGCAAAGTGGGGGCGTTCGCCAAGAGCGCCCCTATAAGCCCAGCGGCTATGAACGAAATTGTCCATGCCCTCTTTCCAGTCCATCCAAAACGACCGGATGGCCCGCAAGATGTAAAGCTATCGCCCGACGAAAGACAACGATATTTTACGATAAATAATCGATACACAGCCAGAGAAGTTCTTTTGGAGAATTAGCTCAAAAGTTCAGGTGCTCTACTGATTTTCAAACTATCCGGAATTAGCGCACCGTCCCGTAGAGTGACACCCGTTAAAACTCAACGATATTTTACGATAAATAATTGATTCACCGCCAGTGAAGTTCTTCTGGAGAAGCAGCTCAAAAGTTCAGGTGCTCTACAGATTTTCAGACTATCCGAAATTGGCGTACCGTCCCGTAGAGTTACACCCGTTGAAACTCAACGATATTTTATGATAAATAATTGATACACCGCCAGAGAAGTTCTTTTGGAGAATTAGCTTAAAAGTTTAGGTGCTCTACAGATTTTCAGACTATGTCTAATCGGCGAAAAGTCGCGTAAAGCTATCGCCCGAAAAAAGACAACGATATTTTACGATAAATAATCGATACACCGCCAGACAAGTTCTTTTGGAGAAGCAGCTCAAAAGTTCAGGTGCTCTACTGAATTCAGACTATCCGAATTTGGCGCACCGTCCCGTAGAGTTACACCCGTTGAAAGTCAACTATATTTAACGATAAATAATAGATACACCGCAAGAGAAGTTCATTAGGAGAAGCAGCTCAAAAGTTCAGGTGCTCTACTGATTTTCAAAATATCCGAAATTGGCGCACAGTCGCGTAGAGCTACTCCCGTTGAAAGTCAACGATATTTTACGATAAATAATCGATACACCTCAAGAGAAGTTCTTTTGGAGAAGCAGCTCAAAAGTTCAGCTGCACTACTGATTTTCAGACTATCCGAAATTGGCGCATAGTCGCGTAAAGCTATCGCCCTTCAAAGTCAACGATATTTTACGATAAATAATCCATACACCGCCAGACAAGTTCTTTTGGAGATGCAGCTCAAAAATTCAGATGCTCTACTGATTTTCAGACTATGTCTAATCGTCGAAAAGTCGCGTCAAGCTATCGCCCGTCGAAAGTCAACGA